>ML823666.1:36178-56742 GCA_009831015.1 Picea engelmannii
AAGATACAGAATAAGGATGATTACACAGATGTTGAGGTTGGATTAGGTATGTGACTATATAATATTTTAATTTGTATGAATTATTCTCTTAAAATAATTTACTTATAATGTCATGGGTTAATTACATGTTTTTAAGTTTTATGTGATGTTTTTATATCCTATGTTACATGTTGTTTAATTATTATCTGAAACCTGAAAAGAGTTGCCAATATACTAAAGTACGTGGTAGACTAAAAATATCATTTAGAAACACACAATTTCATGTACCTTCATTAATTTTTGTTTTTTTAGTTTATATGCATGAATCTTAATAGGACATTGCTTTCGATTATTTTCTATTTTATAGATTGTGTTTTGGGGATCAATTGAGAGTGATGTGAGGGGGAGAGGAGGGGCCATATGAGCTTCCACCTTCATGTGGTTGTCCTTGTTCAGTAGAGGATAAATTATTCTTGAAACCTAGAGAAGTTCTTTCATTTTTATACCATCATGATCGTATAATATTTCATCAATATTGTTGTCACAATATTGCATGCATCAACAACATTTCGATGAACATGTTTGTCATTTCTATGGAATTTTTTTTGAAACCCTAATTTTCTTTCAAAGTACTCAATCCCTCTTTTTCGTTGATTACTTAATCAACGTCATAAACATACACCCTTGCAGTACTAGATGTTGGGACGTGTGTAATGTCGAACGAATTTTACAAGGAATAGAGAACAAAAATTGTATGAGGACTAGACACCGGCAATAGTGACCTATGAATGGGGCCAACATTGAAATTTTTTCAAACAATTTCTGTATGCATTGAAATTTGTCATGGATAGACTATTCACATGAATTAACGATATGGAGGGTTTCGAGACTCAAATTTGACTAACACACCCACTTTCTTCCATCATCAATTCATCATTTGATCTAGTTAGTCTCTAATTTTTCTTTTGATCTAGTTAGTCTCTAATTTTTCTTTTGATCTAGTTACTCACTAATTTTTATTTTGATCTAGTTAGTCTCTAACTTTTATTTTGATCTAGTTAGTCTCTAATTTTTATTTTGATCTAGTCTCTAATTTTTCTTTTGATCTAGTGAGAAATCCTAATCCTAAACCCCTCCTACCTGCACTTCATTATCTGTTTCCATTTTATTTAAATCATTGCTTTCAGCTTGTTATGGTTTTCGTTTTATCTTTTTGGATAATTTCTTTAAGTTTGGAGTTTTAAAACACGATTTTGAATGATGGGTCACTTCATATGCCTATTTGGATCTTGCAAATTCAAAATTCTGCCAAGTCATTAATAACGCTACTGGAATAACATTATTCCTTTAGCGCAAATATAATCATGCCTTAATATGTGTCCACCACCCAGATTCCATTATGATTACCTAGATCGAAGACTAAGAGTTCACATGTGTCCCATGATGTCTCTCGAATCATTTGATGATTAAAACCTTTACATGATCGAACTGATTTGTACCTACAAAGGACTCTTTTCAAAACATTCAATTCCCAAAGATTATGATTTGAAACAGTCACTCATCGTAATGATTTTGCTGAATTTTAAGCGCAAATGTTTTATCAAGAGAACGGTTATATATTAATCGATTGCAGGTAGCATATTCAGAATCCAAGCAGTGCCAGTTGTAGCAGTGTGTTTCGATGGCACCTAAGAGGAGAGGACAATTGGTTAGATTAGAACCCAAGGGTGTTGAACTCCTCGAAGCTTATCCTCATATGTATCAAAGGTTCAGAGATGTTGGTTGGTTCGAATTCCTTGCCACTTTTCAAGGTCACGACGAACAGGTTTCTATGGAGTTTTCACTGAAATTTGATGGTTACAAAGTGGAGATCAATAAGTTGTTGATGCTAGTGACAGAACAGACAATTTCCAAATCTTGTAGATTGGTGGTTGGAGGAGAACGATGGTGGAATAAGGAGCATGTGGTTACAGAGTTTATTAATCAATTCTTGCTTCCAGATAAGAAAAATCCAAATTGGAGAAAGGGAGTTCCTCACAGCTAGATCAGACAAGAATGGTACACTAATCTAATCGTTATCCACAGGTATATCACCTGCAAAGGTATATTCTCACTAATCTATATCTACCACATTAGGTTATTAATGCATCTAAATGGTGGTTATCCTTTAAATATGTCTTACTTTCTACTCAAAAGCTTGACAAAGATGTCAAAAAGAGTGCAGTCACTCTCCTCCAATGCAAAGAGCAGCCTGTTTCATCAAGTCTTAATGAAGACTTTAGTTGTGTCTGATTTGAGAAAAATACAGAAACCCTGGAGCTGGCTCATGCAATCTTTAAACCCTAACCCACAGTCTAGCAAACAGAAGAAAGAAAAAAGGAATGTCACACAGAAACAAAATATTTCAATTGATGAAACCCCTGTCAAAGAAGAAATGCTTGTTGTCAGGGTGACGAGGAATAACATAGGTAAAATATCGAAGTTGGATCTAGAAATTGAAATGTTTTCTAAGGAAGATGTTAAAGGGGAAGAAGATACAGATGACGATTTTGATATTCAAACTACAGCCAAGCATGAACTACCATCCACCAGTAAAAATGGTGTTGCAGTCAAAAGGACAAAGAATAAAGGTGTTCTTGTGTCTCAAAACCCTAGAAGGAATTCTACTAGGGTTACCAACAAATACAGATTGAAGTCCAAATCCATGTCCAATCCCTCAATCAAAGAAGAAAACGTCATAGTTATAGAATATCACTATGAAGATGCTGAAGCAGGTACTAGGAAAAAAGCAAAAAGACCTCCATTTCATAAGAAACCAACAAAAAGAGGTAAACAAATTGTTTCATCATCTACAAGACCTGTCACAAGATCTAAAACTAGATTGGAAAAAGATAAAGAAATTGCTAAAGGCATCAGTGAGATCCCTGAAAATAACAAAGGGTTACCTTGTAGATTTAGATCACATATCAGATATGCCAGAAGCCATGGATTCAACAAGTTCTGATGAAGAAAACAACTCAGGATTGGTTTCTAAATACCAAGTTAAATTGAGATAACCCAAGGTTCCCATAAATATGAATGAGCCTACACCTTTTGAAGAGTTCCCTGAATTCAAGGTCAAAGTCAAAACTAATAGAGAAAGGATCAAGGAACTCCAGAAGACAGTGAGACAGTTGAAAAGAGAAAAGACTCATATAAAACAATGGAGTTCTCATTAGCAAGAAATAATTCAAGGTTTCAATAAGAAGAAAAAAGAGCAAAGGTCATTGCTCAAAGAAATCTGAGAAATCAACTTCAGACTCTATTGGAATAATGTCATGCTTACCACAAAGCTCAAACAGAAAATTGCCAAAGCTACTACTGTTATCATACCCTAAAAGTTTCACAATGATTGTTACAATCATAATTTTGACATGTATGTTTTAAACCTGTGAAGTAAAGCAATGCATATAGATTCTTAATAAAAACATAATTGAATCAATGGCTCATACACAAAGTACACTGAGATTTTATACCGGAAACCCTCAACTGGGAAAACCTTTCTTATATTCCTTTCTTATAAAATATATATATAATGTTTTTAGGTATTACGTAGATACCAAAACCCTAATCCATTAATCCAGGATTAATTTACAAAACCGCTAAAAATAGCAAAATCTGCTAAAAATAGAAAAAAACCACCCAAAAAAATAATTTCAGGGCGCTGCCTTGAACCCCGGGCTACCGCCTGTTGTCAAAAATTGTGCGTAACCAAGGGGAGGCATACCTTCCCCCCCCCTTGGGAGCCCCCTAGTAAAGCGCTGACGCACATGACACAGAGAGCACTACTAGAGGGATCGTCAGACACATTTGTCATATCTGACGTGCCCACACATACACATGCAAAGAATATAACACATACCCAACATTCTCCCACTTATTGTTTTCTTTGCATCCACATGTCCAAGGGATTATATAGTCAACAATCCACGGCAGCAATGCCCATTGTTACTCTACACCAGGAGAACTTTTCTGTTCTCACGAACTTTGTCAATGAATCTGCAACATTCTTCAAAGTGTCAACCTTTTCCAACAACATCTTATTTTCCTCAACCATGTCTCTCACAAAGTGATACTGAACATCAATATGCTTTGTCTTTGAATAATAAGTTGGGTTCTTTGCCAGGAATATTGCACTCTGAATTTCACAATCTAATTTCACTGCTTGTTGTACCAACCCAATACCTAAACACAATCTTTGTAACCATATTGCTTCCTTTCTTGCATGAGTGGCTGCCATGTATTCAACTTCTGTAGTTGATAGTTCCACTACATCCTGTATTTTTCTCATCCAACTGATTGCTCCTACAAATAGGTTAAACACATACCCACTTGTAGATCTTCTGTGATCCAAATCTCCATCCTATTCTGCATCAAAAAATCCATGTATGTCTAGCACTCTATCCAATCTTGGTCTTCCTTGGTAGCACAATCCATAACTGGTAGTGCCACGAAGATACCTGAAGACCCTCTTTACTGTTGTCCAATGCTCCTTCTCTGGTTTTGACATATACCTGCTCAAAACTCCCACTGCATGTGCAATGTCCAGTCTAGTACATACCATTGCATACATCAAACTGCCAACTGCAATGGCATACAGAACATGGGACATGTCCTCTTCTTCTTCTTGTGTCTTGGGACACTGATTTGTAGATAACTTTACACCTATAGGAATAGGAACCTTGACCGATTTACTTCCATGCATATTAAATCTCTGCAATATTGTCTCAACATATTTTCTCTAATTCAACCAATTTTTTTTTTTTCACAGTCTCTTTTAATCTCCATTCCCAGAATAAAGTTAGCAGCACCAAGATCCTTCATGTCAAATTTGGAGGATAGCTACGATTTCACCTCCTTGATAACATCCATGTTATTTCCTACCAACAACATGTCATCAACATACAACACTACATAAATGAAGTGATTACCAACATGCTTGGAATATACATAGTGATCATCCCTACTTCTTACAAATCCCAATCCAAGGATGTATGTGTCAAACTTTTGGTACCACATCCTAGGTGATTTCTTCATAACATATAGTGACTTCTTTATCTTACAAACCAACTCTTTCTTTCCCTTCACTACAAATCCTTCTGGTTACTTCATGTATATTTCTTCTTCCAAATCCCCATGTAGGAATGTTGTCTTCACATCCATTTGTTCCACTTCAAGATCAAAAGAAGCAACAATAGATAAAAGAAATCTAATAGAGGTTAACTTAGCAACAAGAGAAAAAAATTCACAAAAGTCAATTCCCTCTACATGGGAATAACCTTTTGCTACTAACCGAGCTTTGTATTTCTCCACTTTACCTTGTGCATTAAACTTATTCTTAAACAACCATTTTCTACCAATAGATTTTCTTCCATCTGGAAACTCAACTATATCACATGCCTCATTCTTATCCAAGGCATCCATTTCTTCAACCATGGCCTTCTTCCAGAGTTTACTATCCTCTAAATTCACTGCTTCCCTGACAGTTCTAGGATCATCATCAGTAATAGATAAAGCAAAATTGGAATGGAAATCAAGTGGAATATACCTTTCTGGTTGCCTTTTATCTCTCAATGATCTCCTCAATACTGGGGTATGAGTTTCTTATTCTTCTTCTTCTTCTGCTTCCTCTTCTTCAGATGATTCAGATTTTGCAACATCCAACTGAAGCTCTATTTTGTCAGGTTCGTCTTGCATTGGTAGGAATTCCTGTTTGGACACATCTTTTACCTCTCTGAAAAAAAAATCTCAACTGTAAACAATCTTCTTGGTTTCTGGGTTCCAAAGTTTATAACCTTTCACACCATATTTATAACCTATAGAGATACACTTTTCAGCCTTTTTATCCAGCTTACTCCTCTTTTCCTTTGGAACATGTACATAAGCATCACAACCAAACACTCTAAGATGTTGAAGAGAGGGTTTCTTTCCAGACCATACCTCATGTGGAGTTTTATCATCCAATGTTGATGAAGGCGATCGATTGACCAGGTAACATGTTCTACCCACTACCTTTGCCTAGAATTTTTGTCCTAACCCGACAACGCTGAGCATGCTCCTTGATTTTTCCATCAGTGTCATGTTCATCCTTTCTGCAACTCCATTCTGCTGAGGAGTGTATGGAGTAGTCTTCTTCCTTTCTATACCACACTTCTTACAGGATTCTTTGAATTCATTTCCGCAAAATTCTCCACCATTATCTGTTCTCAGTACCTTTATTTTCTTCTCTGTCTTATTTTCTACCAGAGCCTTAAACTCTTTAAATTTATCAAATACCTCAGATTTCTTTCTAAGAAAATAAATCCATGTGTTCCTTGAAAAATCATCTATGAATGAAACATAATACACAGATTTACCTATGGATGGAACAGGAACAGGTCCAAACACATCACTGTGTATCAACTCTAAGATCCCATTTCCTCTTGTAGCACCAGATGGGAATCTTACTCGATTATGTTTACCATATATGCAATGTTCACAGAAATAAAAATCCAGAGTGCAATTAGACATACCTTCAACCATGCCTTTATCGTGTAGTGTTAGAAGGCCCTTTTCTCCAATATGCCCCAGTGTTTGATGCAACAACATGGTCTTCTTTTCAGGGATGATATTGGTCTTGTCTTCTTTATTTGTTTTCTCAAGGACAACAGAACTTTTACACCCATTAGTATAAGTGATTCCCAACAACTTGTATAGAGTTCCACACTGAACTCCCCTCATCAACATCATTGCTCCTCATTCCATCTTGAAAGTTTTCTTTCCAAATGCAATATCCACTCGTGCATCATGCATCTTTCTTACAAATATTAGGCTCCTGGATAGTTTTGGAATGTGAAGAACCCCAGGGAGAGTTCTAATCCTTCCATATTTTAGAAATAACTTAACCCTTCCACGTCCCAAGATTTTTGTTGTCGAGTCATCTCCTAGGAATACATCACCACCATCGTATTTTTCATATTTAGAGAACAACTCCCTGTGAGGAGTCATATGGTATGACACACCTGAGTCGATCAACCATACATCACGGTCTGCATGTATACTTGTAGATGCCAGGTAAACATCACCTCCTTCTTCAGTGGAGGTTTTTCCCTCTGTGGAAGAGGTACTATCAGATCCCTTTGGTTTATAAACCTTCTTAGACTTGCCATCTTTCTTATAATGCCCTATTTTACCACACTTCCAACATTTCCTCAAAGATTTTCTTGGAGACTTAGATCTACCTGTAGATTTAGATCTCCCCCCCAAAGTTTTACCAAGATTCCTGTCTTGGGTATGACCTCTTACAAATAAAACATTTGTTCTATGACTATCCATGCTTTTCCGCGTCATCCCTTTAGATAACAAGGATAAAACTACATCCTCATACTTCAATGTAGATTGAGTGCTACTACCAATTGCTACAACCAGACTATCCCAAGAGTTTGGCAAAAAACATAACAAATTAATACACTTATCTTCTTTTGCAATCGTAATATTAACAGAGACAAGTTGACTTACCAGAGTATTAAAGGCATTTAGATGTTCTGTCACAAAATCTCCATATTCCATCCTAAGATTATACAACTTCTTTCGAAGAAACAACTTGTTTACCAGGGACTTTGATTGATACAAATTCCCCAACTTATCCCATAGTTCCTTGGCTGTAGATTCTCCCGAGACATTCAACAAAACCAAATCTACCAGTCAGAGTCGAATAGTGCTCCTTGCTCTTCTGTCCAACTTCTCCCAATATTCCTTCAACATACCAGTAGTTGGTGTACTGGTAGTTTGTGTACTAGTAGGTTGTGTACCAGTAGCCTGTGTGCTAGTAGATGGTGTATGAGTACATTTTGTACCAGGATCCACATCGATCCATTGTTCTTTGTCTACAAGAAGGTCCTCCATCTTGAGCTTCCATAGCTCAAAGTTTCTACCGTTGAAGTTCTCTATCTCGATTCTAGATGAGCTCGCCATTCCTCTTTCTATACTCGAATCTCCACTGCAAAATCTCCCACTAAACCCAGGTTTATCACAGACCCAAGATAAACTTGATATTTCAAGACCGAGACAAACCCTCAACAACAAAGGCGTCCCTCTGAAGCCAAAAACGAGCTCTGATACCACATGTAAGTTTTAAACCTGTGAAGTAAAGAAATGCATATAGATTCTTAAGCAAAACATAATTGAATCAATGGCTCATACACAGAGTACATAGAGACTTTATACCGGAAACCCTCAACCAGGAAAACCCTTCTTATATTCCTTATATCGAATTTCACCATTCACCATACAATATATATACAATGTTTTTAGGTATTCCATAGATACCAAAACCCTAATCCCTTAATATATATAATCAATGTTTTTAGGGATCGTCAAACACAGTTGTCATATCTGAAGTGCCCACACACACACATGCAAAGAATATAACACATACCCAATAGTGCTTACCACAAAGCTCAAATGAAAACTGCCAAAGCTATTGTTGTTATCATACCCTAAATGTTTCACAATGATTGTTACAATCATAATTTTGATGTTTTCCAGGAAATATGGCAGTGTCTACTTGTTTTGGCTTGTGAAATACAAATACCTCGAAATGTATGACTAGATCAAACTAATCCTTGTTTTGTAGAATCGAATGAAATGTTGGCAAGATCATACGATATTAAGTTGTTGAGAAATGATCTATTTTTGGAATGTAAATGCTCTTTTTGAGCTAACCCCCCTAATAGATAGATGTTATCTAGATCTAGTCATTAAGAACATTCTAGAAAATAGGATCGGGGGTTTTGTGGATAGTTTAAATAGGCAGAGGAAAGACTCTATTATGGTCGAAAATTTGGAGATTCAGAAGACTTATGTTGAAATTCCCTATAAGGAATTACTATTCTATTTGACACTTAATAGAAAAGGCATATGGATGGTTAGACACTCTTTTCTACTCTGTTTTATTTCTTCATGCTTGAATTCATTATTCATATTGCAATGCATTTGTCTCTTGATTGTTAATTAATACAGTGAAGAATTTACTGTGGAAGTTATTTTCAAGTTTTGATTTCAAGATGATGGTCTTGTTTCTTTATGATATACTGCGACAAGAATTTATGTGAAGTTGACAAATTAAAAGCTTCATTTTCTCTTTTTCTTATCGGTATAATCTATCTATGTGACTACCTTTTAACCAATCAATGGGATATACTTTGTTTTGATTTGGATTTTCATGTTATGTTATACCCTTAAGCCAGTTTTCAACCACCTTATTCAAAAAACCAAATCATAAAAAGCCTTTAAAACACTTTGCAATAAACTGATGGTGCCCTAGCTTGCCCTCTCACAGTCAAGTGCAACTTTAGGGACTAATAGGTGGTAGGAGGGGTGCAGACCGGTTCAAGTTATGCCAATGCATGCCAGTTTGATTTTTGTGATGCGTACTAGATATTAAGAATACATTGCATGCATGTCGGAATCAAGAACAAAATCTTCAAAAAATCTTCTCAAATGATTACTTCAGGTAGCACGAGGGATCGCGGAGCAGTAAGAAGATGAGTTGGAAAGGTAGTTAAGATTGTCATGATTCCAAAGATTCTATGTGGAATGAATAAGGTTGAAATAAGTGTATGGGAATAGCAGTTAGAAGAGCGTGTGGGATATAACTTAAAGTGATAGAGCACTAGAGCCAACAAGCAAATAAAAGGGAGCAACAAAGACAGAAAGTGGATTGATGTTATGGATTTTGTTGTCATGGTTATTGTTGTTGTTGTTAGTCAATTTCCTTGAGCTCACTCTGATCCTATGTTTTGTAATGTATCTGGTTTCAAGTATGAGTCTGTCATATCTGTAGAGTCCAAAGAAAGTGCATGTTTTTATGTAATGTAATACTAGGAAAATGTATAAGAGAGAAGGGATTTGTCGTTGTCAATTGATGAGTTTCTTAAATGCATGTATATGAAGGGTTGAATGAGATAATAAAGCTACGATGATTATGGTCTTATGATGTTTTGATGATGTGTCAATTAAATGTGTTCGTTTTTGTTATATATTGTTATTTTTTAAGTAGTTTGCAATGAATTGTATGAATGCCAACGTGAATGGATTTCTGTGTAATTAGTCCTTCATCATTGACACAAGACCAGATGGTCTCTGTGATTATCATGGCATCTCGAGTGAGACCTTATTCATTCTTTGACTAAGGATTGGTATGTCAACGCCTTGGGTTTTTGTTGGTCAAACATGTACAATTCCTCAGTCTTCAACCCCATGTTGACAAAAATTTGGTCATCCATATTTTCCCTCTCTTGGATTCTAAAAAGAAAATATGTCAAAAGAAGAATTTTTTTTAACTATTATAAGTTCATTGTGTATCCCTCAGTCTCATTTTCTCCATGCATTTTCGGAGATTGTATGCTCAAGATATCCAGGTTTTTGTCAAATAGGAAAAATGATGCTACTTCTATGTGGAATAAAGCTAATCCCATTGAATTGCATTTAAATTTTTTGGGTCAAATACCCTAGTTATCTTTATTCATTTTCGGGCGCAAGAACCTTAAAAAATATAATTCCATTATTTTCTTGATATTCTTCTCCACATAGCCCCAAGCTAATGTGAGAAGGCTTGTCAGTCCTTTTAATTTTTTTTCAAGTGTGGTAGGCCCGATCATTGCTAAAGGATTGGAAAGTACTCGAAGAGGCATTAAAGTTTCCTCCAATTCTTTGATTCGTTCCTTTAACTTGACATTATCTGCTTCAAGGCATCCAATAGAATTATCTAGAGCATCCCCAGTTGCTCAGTGAATTAGGGAAATTTGAGAAGGAAACATGTTTCGTAGGTTAATCTCTGACCGAGATTTCCCCCTTTTATTCTTTACATCTCTTTTCTCAATAATCAAATTTTTGGACTCGTTGTAAAAAAGAAAGATCTAAAATACAAAATACTCTTCGTCATTGAAGGTCTCTCTCTAAATTATTTCCATTTGAGAATTCTAGTGAGAAGTGTTCTCTAGCTATATGACATTGGGGAACATTTTTTGATGTCAATTTCGAGTTCCATATCCTTGAGGGAGAGGTCGTGGATGTCATTTTCACCTCGAGGCCCCTCCTCTTCTTGGACATTATTTTTTCTTTTCTTCCTCAAGGGAATCTTGTGAGAACTGTCATTTTTTCCTAAAGGGGGGTTCTTATCTCCTCCTCCACCTGAATAACTCTTTGTAGTGACAGTCAGGGATTGGGAACTTTTCTCACCCAGACATTTTCCTCTTTTCTTGTATGACTCATTGGTGTTGAGTATCATTTCTAGGTCACCAGTGTCATGAGCAGGAGTGTCTGAGACATTATCTTTGTCTTCATTCAGAATAATATTAATGAAATAATTGTTGAAACCAACAACCAATAGATGTTCTACAAAAATTTCTCTAGGGTCGAATCCTTTTACTCTGTCAACATATTTTAGATTGAGGTTGTGGAAGTGGCCCACGAATTCATAAATCTTGTTCATATTTCTGAATATGAAGTCCCCAAATTTCCAAGGCAAACGTATGAATTGATTTGTTCTCTTTTCATGGAAAAAATGCAACGGGTAGTTGTACTGCCTTGCTATTTCACCAACAAAAATTTTGTCAGATATGTAGCATGAAAGGAAGGAAGGATTTTCCTTGGAACCAAAAATCCTTATAACGTTATAATTCTCCATTTGTTCTAGTGTCCCCTTCCTATCCAGGAACTTACTTACCTAGTCAGACATCCGAGGAGTGTCCTTTCCAAACAACAAGACATTAAAAATTGAGACAAAATCATTAAAAACTTCATAAAAATGTTGGGAGGCCTTGTGCCTCCATAATTCTTGATACCATAATGTTACTGGGTCGAATTCACATTTTACCTTCTTACACATATATAATCTTGGGAACTGACAACAATGCGTTATTGTGAAAACCAAATAAGATGACATAAATAATTTCTTGTCCTTCTTATATTGCGACAATCGGGAAGATATTTCAATGGAAATCATCTTACCCCAATCGAATATGGCCTATTCTTTGACCGTAAAATATAGAATGTAAAGAATCATCTGGGAGGTGTTGGTTGTAGTTTATTATTCTATTATCCTCGTGAAAAGCCACACAATTTCTCGGAAGTGATTTTTTAATGAATTAACCTGCAATCTCGTGATGTCCTTGGGGACAGTCGTTGGGTTCTCTAGGAATGTAGGTAAGAGGTCCAATCCATTGTTATGCTTTGTTAATAACGCCCTACTATATTCTCCCTTGAAGGTGAGCATTGGCTCGGGAAGTCTCAACATCTTATAGAATATCTGAGGTGATAGAGAGACAGGAGAATGGTCCTGCAACTGAATAATCTGTTGCATTGGAATATATCTCTCAGTGCACCAGGTGACCAACTCCTTACATTCAAATACTTCTAGGACACAACCTGCGTGCACAATTCTAGATGTCCATATTACTTCCTTCTAGGCAAAAGGGGATGAGCAGTAGGAATATGCTCTAGACCACTGAAAACTTTGGTCCTCACGAATGAAAATATTTAATGTATCTCCACATAATTGTTTTCGAGTTACTTCCATAAGTTGACAAGAACGTTCCCTTGCTCCATATTATGTTTAAAATGAATGTTGGAGGGGAATAATATAATCCTCTGTCAATCCTTCTTTAATGTTTTTTAATAGGATATCTCCCCAAGCCTTTCGCTTATAAATGATAATACTTTCGAACCTGTATGGTAAGTTATTAGCATTAAAAGCATAGTAAATGTGCATTGGGAAGGGTATGGGGGTGGTGGGGATGGATGGGATAAAAATATGATTTGATATTTTTCTGAATTCGCGAACCTGCAAGTCCACAATGGTATAAGGTGTGAAATTGTGTAAGTATAAAATGGCGCGGCGGTCAAACAGACTCATCGTAGGCGGAATGAGACTTGGAAGTTCGGGGAGTCTGGGGATCAAAATGTAGATTGTGGAACTTTTTGGTGCAATGTGTATATCACGTAACATGGGAGCATGAGAGTTCGACCCCACCAACCCAGGAACCCGAGATCGTAAGATCGGTTAAGTATGGAACAACACGATGGTCGGTTGGATTCATGATGTGAAGTTATATATGGAGATGGGAAACTGTAATTCTGCCAACTTGGGAACCCATTGTTTGAAAAATGCGACTAAGTGTAGAACTAGAAAGGGATAGTAGGAGGGAAAAAACAGGTAAGTACAGAAGAAGAAAAAGAAAGGGAGAAACGAATTTGGGAAAATAGAAAAGGGGAGGGAAATTTCAAAAGTGAGAAATGACCTCAACAACATGCTCCAACTATGGGATGATGACCCCCTATGGGTTGTCAACAATCCAGAATCTCTCATGACTAGGTGCTTCCATCGATTGGGTTATGGAATTAGATTAAGAATGTACAAACTAAAAATAAAATTATGTACAATGAGAATGAAAAAGTGCTAGGAGAATAAACCTTTTAAATGTTTCACATTGAAAGGCAGCATTAACCTTTTTCCTTTCATGTCTTGAAGCATATATTATTCAAAGCCCAATATATTTTCGACGACATAGGTTCTGATCCAGAGTGCTTCAAACTTTGTATGCATGGATGGATTCTCCTTTTCTTTGTTCCAAAGAAGTACCAGTTCACCCTTCTAAAAGTTCTTCATAGTTGAGCTTTGATCAAAATATCTCTTAACGCTCTGTTGCCTCTAGGAATTTTGATTGAAGGCCTTGCTTCGTTCCTCTTCCATCTTTAGCAACTGATTGATTCTTTTATGGATAGGCAAAGTGCCCTCTGTATCCTCATTCAGTACTACACATTGAAAAAATTGCAACGAAAGTACTCTTTCGTCAACAAAATTCAAGAGAAAAAGTTCAATTTCTCAATTTTGATCTAAATCCAACCCATATTCGTCGCTCTATCGGTGGAAGCAAACTTTCTTTTGTTTTGTGACGATAATCAAGATGGTGTACTATTGTTTCAATGTCATCAAACTTGTTCTTTCGTTGCAAGAGAAACGCTCACTATTGACCGTTACACTTTTTGATACTATCCATATTGACCATTATACATTTTAACAAAGTCTAAATTGATATAATCAATGTTTGTCACAAGAGAAACGATTTTTGACTTGACCATTATAACTATTCCCATCTTCGAAAAAGTGACCTAAATATAACAAATAAATAGGTATATATATATATATATATATATAGATCACGGTCGTTGCAATTGCGATGACGGTGGCCTAAATTGCCCTATAAATATTTGACGATTTAAAGATGTTGCGACAATCTTGCTATAACAAAAATGGTTTTGAAAGGGTATTTTTGTGTGGAAGTTGTGTGGAAGAATGTCGCAATATACAATTAGAAGTGGGGGAAAAAGTAAAGCGGGTGAAAAGGGTGATGGTAGATGTTATTTCCCTTGCAAAAAATGTTCCCTCATACGTCCCGTAAGAATTTTAATAGCAACAACTACAAAACATTATAGGAAATATGTGCACATTGATGGTGGATCGAATGAATATCTTCCCATGGTAATTATCTATATATTCATTATGTTTTTTTATTTTGTCAATTTTATATAAAATTGTATATATGTATATATATTGTTTTAATGTTTGTTATAGTATACACTAATTTTGCATGATTGTTTGTAATTATAAAGTTAGAGTTTTCCTCTAACTTTATGCAGAATATTGCACCAAGTATTAGTAGAAATGATGTTGTACAAACTAAGGAACTTCATGACCAAGAAAATGAGGATCTCATGGAAGAATATGATGGGACAAATAAAGTTAATGATCCCATGGAAGAAGATGATGGGACAAATCAAATGATCCAAGATTTGTTTTCGCAACCGGATGACGATGGGGATAATGTTGGTATTTATGATGAACCTCTATTAGAAAAGGAAAATAAATGACTTTATGAAGGATCAAGAGAAAATCTTCTCTCTGCTACATTGTTTCTAGTGAAACCTTAAATCACTTGTAATTTCCCAGGCTGAGGAGAAATTCTGCAGGGGTAACCACAAAACCACTTCGAGTCTAGGACCTAGCCATCGAAGAATCAAAGAGGGATCTCTCTATCATATTTATCTTTGTTTTTATAGGATGTTAGGCTAGTTATAAGGGTACGAGGTTTGTGTTTGGATTTTTTTGGTTAATACAACAGAAAAGGACCATTGGGAAAAAATTGAGTCAAGAGGTTAAGATGATATATGAATGAATAACTGAGACAAAATGTAACCAGGCAGGGTGATCATGTCAATGGATCCTTTGAGCTTATAAAATGGGAAAAGAAGAATAGATCGAAGTTCATTTCAAATGCAGAGCAGATCTTATTCAAATTATACATTTCAAACTTGGAAGAAAACATAAATATTGTTTCGAGCCAGCACATGGTCTTAAGAACAAATCCTACACATTATATTCTCATAAAAAATACATAAATAAAAAGCATGGCAAACAGGAAAATAACAAGTTACGTCAGGGAAAAACTTCACCACTTAAACATGACGCAAGAATATGGAAATATAATGCCTTTGTATTCATCCATAACAATCACTTACGGTCTTCGAAACTTTTTTATAGTGGATGGGGACATTTCCATGCCATCCTTACCTGTCAGTCTAACCCCATATTCCTCTGAAAGCATAGGCTTTATATCCTTTACATCAAATTCTAAGATCCTATCAAAGAGGATCTGAAATACTAAAAATAGTACATAATCAAAACAATTTCACAAAAGTAGGATCAAGTCCTATCTTAAGGGGTCAAGCCCTTATCCTAATCTAGTATTCCTCATCAATCTTCGACATCTTCAACAATCTTCTGGGTGATGACAAGGAAACTCGAGATCCTTTTCTGGCACCTAGGAAAATCTTAAACCAAAAATAGGATTAATTTTGAGCATTTTATCCTTCATATTTTCCACTAAACCCTGAAAACGAGGATGATCTTTATCCATTTTAAAGTTATAATTCATTTGAAACCTTCCTTGAATGATTTCGCAGCAAAAATGTTTGATTTGGGAAAAAAGACTAATGTTTTGCATGTGTATGCACTTTTGGTAGCTTATGTGCCTGAAGGGGAGTAGGATAAGCTGTCGAAAGTCATGGGATTCAGCAACTAACAACAAATTTTCAAATTCAGTTAAGCTGTCGAAATTGCAGGTCTTTGAAGTCGTTTTCAAAATTGCAAAAAATGTAATTTCTTCGATTTGTCTACCCTTTGGGATCTTTGGTGAGGTTCACAACAGCTTCTGCTAGATATTCTAGATTAGGATGTATTTTTTTCGTAGGATCTTTAAGCATTAGCTTGATCCTTAAACATCTAACCATTTTATGCAACTTATGATTCTCCTTGAGCAATTTCTTATTCTTCTACTACTCCTTTACGTGCATTTTAGCTAACCTTTAAAATGCATTTTTTACCTCATCATATGTCCTTTTCATAGCCTGATTCTGAGATTTGATGACGCTTTCTAACAGCTTAAGCTCTGTTAATTCCTCTTTCAGTTTTTGAATTTTGGATGCTTTACTAATCTTGTTTTTATTTGATGTCTTAGGTACCTCCAAGGCTGGAGCTTCAACTTCAGTTTCCTCTCTCTCATCCATGGGTGTTTTAGATTCAGAATTTGAGTATGGAAAATTTAAGACGTTTTTATCAACAACATTGCTTTGGCCCTCTAGTCCTTGATCAAACTCAAGCTTCTTTTTAAATTTTCCTTCTTATACCTAAGTGAAGGGGTTGGTTGTTTTGTCTGAACTAGTGACAGAGCCCTTCTCTTCCTCTTATTGTTCATGGGTGTAGAGGACTTCTTTGTAGGTGTCTTCTTGTCCTTGGGATGGATCTCTTGCCTGAATTCTCCCCAGAATAGGAGATAATCTCATGTCTTCTCTCTTCTTTGGAGTTCCTCCATCACTATAATCTTTATGAGGCCATGATGAAAAATCCTACTATGCACCTTATCAAGATTAGCTTGAACTCGGTGTGACATCTTAATCAAGCTCCTATGAAGGTAATGGGGTAGATTGAGAGGACAATTTCCTGTAAAATGATTCATTAATTTTAAGTGATAGAGCATGACTCTACCATATCTACCCTCACAAGTGATGTACACTTGAATTGCCTTAAGACAATGCTGCAATTTCTCCTCCAGGTAAGACCTAGGAACATCCTTTTGCCAAATAATTCTTTGAAAATCAGGCTTAAGGTAAGACTTGAACTCAATATCCTTAGTGATAGTTGTTTTAAACCATCTCTCACCTTGCCTAGGCATCTTTATTGGTGCCGCAACACTGGCCTCATCAATTTTCATTACCATTGGTCCTAAGATTACTTTTTCTCCATCAAATCTTTGAGCAAAGGCTTCAAAAACACCTTGGTGATACCCCTGCAATTTCTCACAATACCTATAACAACCTACTTCTTTAAACATATAGAAAATCTCAGGATGAGATTCTAGATATAAGACATCATTCAGATCCTTCTTGAGCAAATTTCCTCCACTGGCCATCTACAACAAACGTTAATACCTGCAAACAAAAAAATCAGGTTGGAGTGGAAGATCAACGCTGATGTATGGCAAAATGGAAGTCAGATGGAGGAAAATTGCATGAGGTAGACTAGTGGTTTGAATGGAAACCTTTGAAATGAACAGTTTGCAGATTAGAAACTGTAATGCTCATTCAAAAAATAGAACACCATATGGTTTGTTGGGAAGATTTGATAATGACAAATGATTTTCGATGATGGCAGATTCCCGAAATGACAGTAAGAATTTTGGATCTAATAGCTTAGGGTTTAATGATTTCTCAAAAAACCAATTAAAATCATAATAGAATGCCTCGGATCGTGACAAATGATCCTCATACACAATTTTAGTGGCATTTAGAATCATCATGACATGTGTAACAATGGCAGTTTGAGAGTTTGATGGGACAGGCTAACCGTTGGAAAAATTCTACACTTTTCGGCAGCTAAGAACACCCTGCACCTGCCTTTTCATCTACCGAAAGTGAGAAATTTTGGCAGCTTATAACACATTGAAAACTGACCTTTAGTTGCTGAAAGCTAACTTTTTCCATTTTCACATTCAAGGGTTCAAATCATCGCACAACAACTTTGGATATGCCTGGACACCTCTTTGACACATAAGATACATCACTAGACCATTACTCTTGAGCTTCTTATCATGAATACATTCTCAAAATGATCAGAGAAAAATTTCCCAATAGGTAACTGGAAACCAGATGACTATATCATAGAACCCTAACAGGGCCTATGTTGAAAAAATTTCAAACAGTTTCTATATACACTGAAATTTGTCATGGATAGACTGTTTTCATGCCTTAACAATATGGGAGGGTTTCTAGACTCAAATTTGACTAACACACCCACTTTCTTCCATCATCAATTCATCATGTAAACCATAAACCCTAATTTTTTTCAAAGTACACAATTTGGTTGACGCAAGTTTTAAGTTTTCGTCAGTCTTTCTTCATTTTTCTTTCAGGTTCTACATTAATGTATATACAATAAACAAATTAATGCTCTACTCTCCCTGTGTTGACTACGGAACAACCTTGGCCCTCCACTCTGGAAATTGTTTAAGAAGACCAGCCTGGCCTATCATTTTACGACTTAGTTTTTTATTGGATGATTATGTAATTGTCGATGGGCTCGCCCATTTGGTCGTATGGCAGTCGTGTTGGTTGGTATATAGTCACTGGATCAGTTATAATAGTGGTAAACCCTACATTACCAGTTACACTTAAAAAGCACACAGTTACTCTCCTTATGTCGATAGCTCAGTGTTGTTAATGGAAAGGGTCTCTTCCCCGATTCGATTGGATGTGTGAGTATTCGTCATTTCTACAACTTTTTAGGTTGTTGATTTTTTAAGATAGTGACAAATTGTTTGGTAGATACATAGTCACTAGTTTTTTCATTGATGATTATTTGAATGTTTAGCTAGCATTGGTGAAAATGATTGACGTTGCTCATGTTGCGTCGTGTGTTTTCAAAATAGACATGTGTGGATATACCTCCCTTTGTACTACAAACAAGTACTAGTTCACAAGGAAGCTACCACATAAGGTTTTTTTCACTCATATTCCTTTATATTTTTTATTTGAATGTTAAGGAAAATAAACAACCATACTTTAAGCATTCACACTTCTACACATTTTATCTTCTACTTGCACCAAGAAATCGATACCATTGGTTGGGATTGTTTGTTACACTTGTGGACCAAATTAGATACTCCCAAGGGTGAACAAATATAACCAACCTCCAAATAGAAGTGGTAAGGAGGTCATTCTAGATCTATTGGCTCACACTCAACAGGAGCCAATGTGGCATAAGTAATGGAAGTGGTCACATAGTTCATTGGATCAATGTGAGTGATAGAATGGGTGAGGATGTTAGGTGTTGGACTTTGTGAGGGATCACAATATTTGACCCAATCAATGGTTACAATGGTTCCTACATTAGGGAATTTCATGACATGAAAGAGTGAATATACCATAGCATTGATGACATAGATGTAATCATGTCCATGGAGGATATTGTAATATGATATACTAATCGTGGTTGAGACATCAATCAAGAAACGTTTACCAACAAACTCAATTGGGAGATTAGGCACATGAATACTTGTTGGGTTATAAAATCTATTGTCAAGGGCTTGAAACTCATTCATTGGTGGAATGAAAGTGGGGGATCCAATGTGTTTCAACTAGGTTAAAAAGGACATAATACACAAGGAGGCCCCTTTGTCCACTAAACATATGATTTTAAGCATATGATGAAGTTCAAACTATCACTCCAAGAAGACTAACATTGAAATTTGTTGTTGAATATATAGACTAAAATTCACTTTGATAGGTTGATGTGTTTCCCTAATGATCAAAGTGTGTTAATTTCATTTTTTTTTCCAATGTCCTTTAATTGTCGTAACATAATATTTTAACTTGAACTCCTAGAATGAACTTAGGTTTTCAAGACAAATATAGGAGAGCCAAGGTTTACAAAACCCTCTCTTCCTTGAAGTTTTAATGTAGCTTCAAAACTAATGGTTGGATACAAATAGATTTACCATGGAGGTATTAGGTTAGAATCCCTTTAGTGCCCTTAGGAATAATCATACAAGGAATTGATAAAAGGAATAATGGTTAGTTTTTCTTCATATAAAAAGGAATAATCATCATATATCAAAACAATGAAGTAATAAGGGAATGTTCACCTTTAATGACTTCAAATGCTAATTTTTATAGGGTTAATGTTGTCTTGTTCATTGTTGTCGTGGTCATCATCATTGTCATAATTGTCATCATTATCATCATCGTCATCATCATTTTCTTCATCATTGTCTTCATCATAATTGTCCCAATCATCATCATCATCATCATTGTCGTCATCATCATTGTCAACATCATCAACATTTCCATTTTCATGATAATCATAATATTATCATTGTCGTGATAATTTTCATCATTTTCATGATCATCATCACCAATGTCACCACCAATAATCAGCATTTTCATTGTCGTAC
>ML823666.1:89986-101124 GCA_009831015.1 Picea engelmannii
AGCATTTCATAACATTACATGGTTTTATGACTTTCCTTGTAGTACCTTGGGGAACATGTTTTATGTTAGAAGTGTGTCATATCTTGGATTAACCTATACCATTGGGTTCTTAGGATAGATATCATTATCCATATCCCAACCATTCTAATCATTTTCCAACTCCCGAGCGTTATTCATTCCATCTGTAGCAAAAATTGAATCTTGGTCATGTATGATTTCTCAAAGGTCAAAAGGAGAGGTCAAATTGATAAAGCCTAAGTCAATAGTCCAATAAGGAAAAGATGTGAAGAGATAAAGTCAAAATCCAAATATAAATCTTTAGCGATGCTCCCTCACTGTGAGGCCAATGCCCCTAGTCTATAGTATGTCTATGAATATTTAAATAAAAGGAACTTATTTGATAAAAAAAACAAGTCTTAAAGGGGTAGTAAGAAATAATTTTAAGGATGGTAACTCAATGTTAAGATATCTCTAGAAGGATATTATATGTAAAAATCCTAGCTAAAAAAAGGTGGATGAATAAATAAATGATTGATAAGACTTGTGCATGTCTAAGACGTTGAGGGTCATCAAATGAACTCATTCCCCATTCCCTTTCATCATCATTAATTATTTTTTCCTATCTTTCACCTAGGTGCTTAGGAAATATGTGTTTTCTTAAGACTTGATGCATGTATAAGGGTCAATATTGTTCCCCTTGGTAAGACTTAGG
The DNA here is from genome assembly GCA_009831015.1 of Picea engelmannii. Lineage (NCBI taxonomy): Eukaryota > Viridiplantae > Streptophyta > Pinopsida > Pinales > Pinaceae > Picea > Picea engelmannii. The sequence goes on from ML823666.1 coordinate 90,699, forward strand.
AAAATATTAAAACAACCCCCTTTTTTATGTTGTGCTGAGAGATGTCACCATGTGCTACCAATTAATGGCTTGCTAAGAGGCTAGACCCATCACTTCAAGTGGGTATTGTGCATTGGGATATATGTATTATGCCTCAAGATCCATGACATTGTAATGGGATCCATGATGATACACTTGGATCCATGTACTCATATATGATCATATCTACTTACATTGCGATCCATACCATTTTCCTTGGGATTCATGTCATCGAATTGGGATCCATGACAGTGCATCGATCCATGAGAGGTATGCCATGTCGCCACACATGCCACATGGACCACTCAAATTCATTCTCCCTTATCAATTGGACGCTTCATTCACACTTCTGGATTATTTATCTCTCGTTGGACCACACATGGGAGTTATTAATGCCTTGGAGGAGTTGGTTACAAATTATGGAGGTGGTTATAGGTTGTTATTTGGACCTTGTGATGATGTGGCATGCTTTATTTTTATCTACTTGAGAAGCACCCACCTAGAGGAGGCCGCACATGGCATTTATCTTGACATTTTTACTTGGATGCCTCACACATGTGAGGTAATGTCATCTTCTTGAGTTTGTTATTCCAGACTTGGACCTTTCCATCATTTGATGGAGTTGGTTGGAGGATCTTTGGGAGTATTTGGACAATGTTGACTCAATCATTCACCCTCTCATGGGGAAATTACACATTTATTAAGGAGTGAACCTAATTTATTCTCTCCCTCTAGAGCACACTTGTGGCATTTAGTATTATATTTGGACCATTCTTTAAGGTCATTTGGCTCTTGGAGGGTTTTGAGGGATTTGTTAGATAATTTGTTGTATTTTCCCATGGAATGGGTTAATGGTTTTGACCTCATAGTATTGAGATAGAACATTGTGTTGTATTGTATTTGAGGAGGCTCTTCACCTATAAAAGGAAGAGTCCTCCCTCTTTTAAAACTCTTGGATATTAATGAGAAACTTGGCTTAATATTTGTTTGAGAATCTATTTCTTTTGTTTGTTAATGTTTAGTCATTTTAAATGTTTGTATAAGCACTTTTAAAAGCTTTTTTGGAATAAAAAGGTTGTTAGAAGGCCAAAGAATTAAAGGTGAAATGCTCCACTTGAGAGGGTTCTCAAGGTAAGTTCTCTAACCTTACCCCTTTGATCATTGAAGTTATTATCCATGCATTAAGGTAGGACGTCTGATGGCTCTATCCTTTTGCTTGGACAACCTTCCAGTTCACCTTGATAGTACTAGGAAAGGTTTTCATAATGTGTTATACTCAATCTAGATTGCATTAAGCCTCATTGAATGCCCTCACACAATAAAGGAACGATATGATGGATAGTTTCGCGTAAATCCTTCGGCGGCTAACAACAGGCGATGCATCTTCTTCGAGCAGAGGCGCCGCCCCCTTCAAGGTACAAATAAACTTTGATATTCCTATATTTGAAGGTCAGATAGATGTAGATGTTGTAGACAAGTGGTTGAATCTAATAGAAGGGTATTTTTCTATCCATAACTTTTCGAATAGAGAAAATATTACTTTTCCGCTACTCAAAGTTGTTCCCCATGTCAAAGATTGGTGGGAAACTTTATGTGAGAAAAAGGAAACAGAGGAACCCTCATTATTTACAGTCACGACCACCTGGGAATCCTTCAGGTATTCTATTAAGGAACAATACTACCCTGTCGAAAGTTATGATGACTTGTATACCAAATGGACCACATTGCAGAAAGAAAGAGACGAAGAAGTGATAGATTTCACAAATATCTTTCATACCTTATGCACCAAGTCAGGTATGAAAGATTCCGAGAGACATCTGGTGCTCAAGTATCGTGGTGCTCTGCATAGATACATCCAGACTGCAATGGAATTTATGGACATCTCATCCTTGGGTGTGGCCTACCGATATGTCGTCAAAATCGAGTAGAATCTCAAACAAAAGACACGGAAATTTGGGCCTGGGAACCCCTCACAACAAAATTCAGGAAAGGCTGGCCCCAACCCATAGAACAAAGGATAGAGCAAAGATGGATAGTATCAGGAAACCAGTCCAATCCACAAGCAAAGAAGGACACTGGAAAGACAAAGAAAGATACCAGGAAGTGGTGCAACTTCCATAATATCCCTTCACATAACACTATTGATTGTCGCTCAAAGAAGTCGTTGGTGGATGAAGTGAAAGACTCTAAATCATATGTGAGTTCAGACTTTGAGCCAAAACTAGAAAGGGGAATATGGATCATTGATACAGAACCCAGTGCCACCGTTGCTAACACCAAGCTCCAGCCTAGTGAACTAGATGAGCTAGAAGAAGAGAACGCCTCTTCCATTCACAGATGTGGGTAAAAGTCACCCTGCTGCACTTCATCGTTGATAGTGGTAGCCAAAAGAACCTCATCTTAGAAGAGGTATTCAAGTGACTGGCCCTGCTGAAAATGCCACACCCACAACCCTACACCATTGGATGGCTCCGCCAAGGAAGCGATCTCCGCGTGAGCCAACAGTGTCCACTGTCGTACGACATCAAGCCCTTCAAAAATGAGGTATTATGTGATGTTCCTCAACTTGAAGTTTGTGATGTTCTTTTGGGCCAACCTTACTTATGGAAACGTCATGTTGTATATGAATCTAGGCCTCGTAGTGTTATTATTACTTTGAACAGGAAATTGTACAGGTTTCCCGAGGCATTCCCACCTAGTGTTATTTCCTTGATCTCTGCTAAGCAATGCAGGAAGGTCATCTCTCAGACGGGGAAGTTTTTCTTCTTTGTAGTTTTCTCTAAGAATAAGAAAATGATCTCTGTGGCCAACCTCTCCACACAGCAGAAGCAAGTAGACAAGGTCGTGGAAGAATACTTATATATCTTCTCCTCACCTACATAGGTACCTCTGCACTGTTAGGTCAAGCGCCCCATCGATATGACCCCCAGTGCACCACTTCCCAATGGGCCAGTCTATCGCCCCTCTCTATTAGAGAATGAGGAGATCAAGCGATAGATCCAAGAACAGCTCCACAAGGGGCACATCCATCCCAGCTCATCACCTTGCGGGAGCCCAATCGTGCTGGTATAAAAGAAAAATGGAAATTGGTGACTCTGCATTTATTATCGATCTCTGAATAAAATCACAGTCAAAAACCAGTACCCGATTCCCTGAATCGACGACCTCCTTGATCAACTCAAGGGGGGAAAATACTTCAGTAAGATTTATCTCAAGTCTGGATACCATCAGGTCCTGATAGAAAAACTAGTTGTATGGAAAATTGCCTTCAAGTCAAAGGAATGCCTTTTTGAATGGTTGTTCATGCCCTTTGGTTTGACAAATGCTCGAGCCACTTTCATGAGGATGATGGAAAATATCTTGTTTCCATTCACTAATACTTTTGTAGTGGTGTATCTGGATGACATTCTAATTTAAAGAAAGACTTGGGTCAAACACTTGTAGCATCTTCAACAGGTTCTCCTTCGGCTGAACACAAGATATATGCGAACTTGGAAAAATTATCCTTCAACATGGATAGGGTCCATTACCTGGGCTACATAATTGATCAACATGGTGTACATGTGGATCTAGCCAAGATCCAAGTCATTCGTGACCGGCCAGCCCCAACCACACTCACTGAGCTTTAGATCTTCTTGGGCCTTGCCAAATTCTACTGCGGGTTCGTGTTGGGATTCTCCAATATTGCATGGGCCCTCAGTCAAATAACCAGGGGTGGTGGTAAGGATAAATTTGTGTGGGGTCGGCCCCAACAACAAGAGTTCGACCATTTGAGGTAGCGCTTGTGCTCAGCCCTAGTACTTTCACTACTAGACCTGCAACAACCCTTTGAGATCGAGACAAATGCTTCAGACTATGTAGTGGGCATCATTTTCACTCAGCACGACCACCCCATGGCCTATCATAGTGAGACATTATCGGATGTTTTTCATAAGTACCCTACTTACGACAAAGAAATGTACTCCATTGTGCATGACTTCCACCAGTGGATAAATTACATTCTTGGGAAGGAAACAATCATTCACACTGATCATAAGACATTGTAGTTCATGCAGCCACAAGGAAAATTGCAAAATGATTGTCATCAAAAGTGGTCCACATACTTGTAGCAATTCCACCTCAACATCAAGTATAAAACAGGAAGCACCAATCGCATCATTGATTGCCTCAACAGACTACCAGTCGCGACACTCACCACTATGCTAGAGTCCTGCGGCCATGAGACCTCTGGATGGCCCCAACTCTATGAGACAAACCTGGACTTCACCACCACCTACCAAATGTTGGGTGCAAACACAACTGCCGATAATTTCCATCTTCAGGATGGGTTGTTGTGTCGTATGGGCCATATTTGTGTTCCATCAAGTGAGCGAGTGAAGATGATCTAGGAATCCCACTATAGTCATGTAGCAAGACACTTTGGGGTCAAAACAACAGTGGCGATGCTACAGAAACATTTATACTAGCCGAAACTTCGACAGGAGGTCAACAAGTATATCAAGTCCTGCACTGCCTGCGCTATTGCAAAACTAACCACTAAGAAACATGGTTTGTACACCCCTCTTCCTACTTATGATAGGCCATGGGAATCCATCTTAATGGACTACATGTCAAGCCTCACATCCACCAACCAGGGAAATGACTGTGTTTTTGTGGTTGTTGATCGCTTTTCTAAGATGGCGATTATGGTTGCCTGCAAGAAGAACATCACAGTCGAGGCCACTACCAAGATATTCTTTGAATGAGTCTGGGTACATTTTGGAATCCAAAAACCATTGTCTCATATCAGGACATTCAATTTCTCATCACACTCTGGTCAAGCGTCTCGTCACTGCTGGACACCAAGATCACCAAATCCAGGGCCTTCCACCCCCAGACACATGGCCAAATCGAGGTCGTAAATCAAATGATTGTGCATATCCTTCGCATGTATAATTCAATCACCCTCACACATGGGATGGGAGCCTTTCCTATGTCCAACACAGCTACAATCGAGCCCTGCATAGCTCAACCATCCATAGCCCCTTTCAAGTGGGTTTGGGATTCCATCCATTGGGTCCCATAGATGTTTCACTTCCCCTTGTGGTCACCTCAACCGACACGTATCCTGCTCCTACTGAAGCTAACAAAGCCACCCGGTTCATTGAGTTGATACAGAACATCCACCAACATGTTCAGTATATCCTACAAAATTCCAATGACAAGTACAAGCAGTTCCATGATCAACATCGGGTGCCACATAAGTCTCAGGTGGGTGACAAAGTTTGGTTGCAGTTGCATAAAGAACGCCTTACAAGAACCCATCGTATGCTTCAACCACTCCGTTATGGTTCATACACCATCACCAAGGCCATGGGGTATAATTCTTTTGAGCTCATTCCTCCTTTCCTTGGCCTATACCCAGTGTTCAATGTGGATCTTCTTGGCCCTTATTTCCCACCATTATTGGACACCTCAGACGTAGCAGAACAACTGAAATCAATAGAGTTCAACCCCGACTACAGATACCTTGTTTTCATTGCAACTTGTTATTACCCATCATTTTTCGTTTCCAAAAACCACTTTATGTTATAGGGTATAACTACTTAGAACCACTATTCTATAAAAGAAATGGTCATAGATGTGAGGCCTTATGACAATCACCCTTGTATAAATATTATTACAAGGTCTACAAGAAGAGGATTAACACCATTCGGAATACTTTAAACAGACCCTTTGGGTATAAATTTGAACACTAATCTATACAAATGAAATTCAATGCGCAGAGGCTAAACTTGGGTAGGTTATGGTTAATGTAAAGGTAGTTGGGATTCAATGTATAACCTGTGTAACAAGGTGATAAAATAAATAACCCTAAGTAGGTCATCCAGGTTCCTCGCCATTAATTTTCTAAGAAACCAATACAGGTCGGAGCCCTCCTGTCTTAAAGGCCTATCTGCAACATTTAAGGCACTTTGAGATAAGTCTAATTGTTTCAGAGTTCGACCGGTGTGCCCCAATGAAATGTCAACACTCACCATTTGTTCATGTGGCCTGGTACAATTCCCACCCATCCTCCATTACTTCATACGAAAGGGTATCCCATATCTTTCACTTCATTCCGGTCTTGGCTTGGTGAAGGAAAAATGGAACGCTCCAGACTAAACCATGTTTTAGTTTTTTCATCTTAGCATCGTGGTCATGCTTCTGTGAAATCAGACCTTGTTCTAGGTGGAAGAGTTATTGGAAGAAAACTCCCCAACGGACAACCCTGTGTGAGGTAAGTCGACTTGGATGTTCCTGTCATTTTGCATTCAGACATTTCTGTCTCATTGAGTAGTTTCTGTAAACTCTTGTTCACGGTCAGATACCTTGGTAGCGTTCTTGTTTTATATCGATGTTACTATAGAAAAAGGGGGAATCGGTGGTGCTCTAGCAAGGTTTAGGTTTTTCACAGTTTACCCCCTCTCTGTACTGGCTTTCCTGTCGAGACCGAGTCATCTTCCTCTTGTGGAAGGTCTTATCCCGATGTCTATTGTAATCATGCATCCAAAATATTCTATTTTATTTATTTTCTTAACTAAACTTTCGTATTGGGTTTGGCTTCCTCTGTCGGTTAATTCCTAGTTGACAGAGTTTATCACTGTCTTTTCCTATGTGTAATAGACCTCTCGGTACAGTGTTGATATTGAAAAATTTATGTGTTTAAACCTTAAGTTCATTGGTATTATTATACCGATTATAGGTGTCAATCTAATGTCCAGAGGTGGTTTAATCCTTTCTGTTTATATTTAGACTGTTACAATGGATTGATATTTACTATTGCTTTACGCTCATTATACGCATGCTATCCCTGTTTATGATTTCTTTGGGTTAAATATTAGTATTCGTCACTAATGATGGGCCCCTTTGATATGAGAGGGTACCCATCAGGGAGGCACAAACTCCTCTTCCCTTTTCGGTCTAGGAGGCACATGGTTTGGCGCAACGGTGAACGGTATAAAATCCTCTATTACAGTTAAGTTCATCATTGACTCCTTTCTCATTACGTTCTATTCTTAAATATGATTGTGTTATTGTTGTTGGATAATTTTTTAATGTTTCACCTTATTTCGTGCAAAGTGTGATCACGTCGTGGCAGGGGAAACGCCCTCTTGACTCTTTCAAGAGGTAATCGGGTTCCAACTACAAAGCCCCTCTGTTTAAGTTATTACGGGTTACATGCACTGATGATCAAAGCTACGTCTCGTTCTTAATACTTTGACGATCTTTCGTTTCCCAGTGCTGTATTAGTTGTTTTTAAGGGTACGCCCTAATTTGTATTAATGACTGGTACTTAGAAAGTACACCAAGCTTGCGCCTATTTGGATTTGTGATATCTAGACAGTCGTTTCCTTAAATATTTAAGAACCTTATGTATTGGGTTTATTTGTTGTGGATATCATTGAAGTAACCAGATTTGGAACTCACATTTTTGTGTTTAACATCCTCCTCTATATTTCCGAAAGATTGGTTTGTCAAAAACAGAGTTGAATTCTTTTCTTGAATTGTTCTAATTAATTTCCCAGAATTCATATTATTAATAATTACACCTTCATCCCGATATGATTTAATTATGCACGGTATTAAACCTACGGCTAGCACAGTAATGTTGTGTTTAAGGGGGTTCGTTCACACTGGTACTGTGCAATTGTATTCAAGCCTTCCAAGTTTTTGTTTAAGTTCGGACACTTATTCTAATATAAAAAAAGGTAATGGTATGAGTTTAGCCTGAGCCTCGTTTTCCCCATTCGTAACTGTTTTTCTCTCATATGTTTTACTTTACTCGTTCATATCATATATCATGTCTTGTCCTGAATTAACATACTGCACTGCAGCTACGCTATGCAATTAATATTTAACTTAGGTTCCTATTTCAGCCATTAATCAAGCATTTTATCGATCTCCTCACCAGAATTAAGACAGTTTTGTTCCTACGACGAAACTATTAAAACCATACTAAAGTACCTAAACTCCAAATTTTTTGTACTGGGGTCTATGGAGTTTGTTGAATTACTTTCCTACGATTATGTTTATATATATATATATATATATATTACCCGACTCTATTATGGTCGGTTTACTACAGCATCATTGTATCGTTTATAAAGATTACCCATTATATAATGTATCTTTGTTCATACTATACCTATATAGATCTAAATGCATATTGAATATAATTCTCAGTGTTGCAGGGTATATTTGTTTAGAGTTTGAACTTGTATACTTACTAGTGGAGGGTCACTGTATACTATAGTCATCTATAGGAAATATAATTTTGCCATAGAAATTGGTACACTTGGCTACAATTACACTATGCAAGCAATTCAGTTTTCTTTTGTTCAACAGATTTAATTGAGAAGATAGTTGTAGACTATAGTCATCGAACGACCTTTGTCTAGGTTTATGAATGCACACTAACCTTAAGGATTTCATTATATCCGCAACCAATTCACCTCATAGAGACAAAGATATTGAAATTCAGGTATAGTAAATAACACAGCAATTATATGATCATTAAAACAGATGCTAGGAACCACTTCAATACAGATTTTTTAACATGTACAGCACAACAGATATAAAAGCATTCAGATAGATAGGGGTTAGAGTATCATATCTGAAATAAACTCGCGGAAAAACAAAGGGAACAGCCACGTTCCTCCCAACCATAGAACCGAGCAGCCAAGATCACTTGCACGGTTCACCCCCTATCCTGACCTTGAGTCCATGAGGGAAAACTTGGAAATCCCTCCTCCACAATGTCCTTCAAACCGGTAGTCACCCCCTCTCCTTACACCCATTCAGTGTTCATAACAGTAAGGGAAAAAAAGTCAACAATTTTCCTTTCCAGCATACTTGGCAACATCTTGCCTCCTCACATATGCTTATTTATCAATTTGCCTAGGTCTTTTTTCCCTCTTTTGGGAATTTTCGCAGCTTTCTAAATCCCTGATTTTTAGGGGTTGCCAATGGCCATTTCACTGATTTTCCACTTGTTAAAATCAGCCTAGAGGTAGTTCCAACATGTTCCCCTCTCATGGAGTCATGGTTAGCTAAATTTAACATGATTGTCCCCTTTGCCCCCTGTAATCAATATAAAATATTATGTTTTTCATACAAGTGTCATAGTCAAATAGCTAGTTGGGACAAATCAGATCTCTGCCCAACAGTCAAAATCATCTATTACAATTATAAAATTTGAAATTCAAAATTTCCATAAATGGCAAAAATTTTCCAATTTCGAATTTACTAAAAACTAAAATAAATTTCCAGCAATTTAAATTCTAAAAATATTTTTATTTTCTTTATTTTTGGGGATGTCAGAGAAGTGATGGTTTGTGATGTTTTCCATGCCTCAGTAACTAGTTCCATTCTTTTCTTGATATTATTCTCCACATATCCTCTACAGGATGCGAGGACGCTGGAGGATCCTTTTAAGTTGGTTGCAAGGGTGGCAAGCATGGATATTTCCAAAGGATTGAAAATAAATGGCATAGGAATCAAAGCCTCTTCCAATTCCTTGACCTGGTCCTTCAGTCTAGCATTCTTGACCTTGATGCCTCCAATGGAATCATGAAGTGAATCTCCGCTTGCGTTGTGAATTTGACAGATTTGGGATGGCCACATGTTCGTAAGGTCAACCTCTGAACGAGATTTTCCTTTCGTATGTTTTACATATTTTTTCTCAATTATCATTTTTTTGGACTAGCTGTCAAAAACATTGCTCTAGAACACAAAGGATTCATCTTCGTCAAAATTTTCGGTATTGGATATGTCCATTGGATGACTATGTTGGATGGCATCTATGGGCTAATCAAGGTAACAGAGCATGTTATCCATATTAGTGTCAAGTTCCATGTTCTCACTCTAAATTTCTGGCTCTTCTGCCTGTCCCACATTTTTTTTTCTCTTCTTGTCTACTGGAAACTTGTGAGAACTATTAATTTTAGAGTGAGGAGAGTCGTTATATCCTCCTCTATTTGAACAACTATGATTTTCTTTTTTGTTTTGGTGGTCCATTGGAGCAATGCTTTGGGATGTTGTGTTAGAAAAACAAGATCGAGGAGCAATAAAATAAAACAAATGTAGAAACAAAACATAGAAGACATACAATACAAGAGAGACACAGATTTACGTGGTTCACCCAGTGTGGGCTACTTCCACCAGAGAAATTGTCATGTCCTTCCTTTATTATTATCCAGCAAATGAAGAGATACAACCTACAACAAAACCCGATGTAACTTCCTCTTATTTCTCTCACACTCTCCTCTCTCAGAATACAATATTCACCATCATCCATAGTCGCAATACATTTCCCTCATAAAAGAGGGTTGCCTTCTAGGGAAAAAAACCCTAACATAATCTCTATCGTTAGATCTGTGACCTTATA
>ML823667.1:46028-63279 GCA_009831015.1 Picea engelmannii
ATTGGGTTATTATGCAACCTCTTTTGAATGTGAAAAGAGGCTCTTTAGGGCATAATTAGGTCTTTGACCAGCCTCCCCACGCAGATTGAGCTCGGATTTGATGTCAAATCGACTTGGGAGCCGATCCATTAGTGGTTGGGAGGTCGACCAGCTTCATAAATGTGCCGTTTGGCAGGCGTGCGGGTTTTGCACCCCACAACCACGCATATGCGCCCAAAATACGAAGATGTTGCGCGCGCGTGCGTGCGCCCAGTGGGTGCATCGCGCTTTTTAATTTTTTGGCCATTTTTTGCATAGTTTTGACCCTTTTGCTGTGCTGTGGAATTAATCCTTGTGCCATGAATGACTGTTTTTCTATGCTGATGATGCGGAGTTCTTGTCGCCCTGTGCGGACGAAATTTCAGTGATAACACTTATGCCTTTTAAATCTTTTTGACATCTTATATAAGCTGCATTGAAAGTAGAAAGGCATGTTTAAAGGATACCCTATAAAAATCATCAGCAAACACAGGTGGTAGAGAAACACGAGCCCGTATCGACCTTCATAGGTCACGAACTTCTTGACAAGCATTAATAGGTCGTGCCATTGTGGTTTAAGTGCAGAGATGGGCATACCTCTGTCACACGAGGTGACTTTGTGTGAGAGAAACAACAGTGTCCATGGCACTTCCTCAACCTTACAATTCTTAAACCATCGTTGCCCCGAGGCAGGTAACACTATAGAAGAGCTAATAAACTTTTCATTGATCTCCAACTGTATGTCGCCCACCTTGTCTCTACATCCATTGAAAGTCATGGAAAACTTTCTTGCTACACAGAGGTTAAAACCCTTGAATCATTGTATAAAGGCGAGCCAACAGTTCTCTTCCAAATCCTTTCGGGCATTGTCAAACATTAACAGGGCCTGGTTGTCGTTTGGCTTGATTCGCACGACTGGTGCCATGGAGCTGAGCACATGGTAAGCCGAGGGTTTGGATCACATCAACACAGGAGAAAAGCTACCCGAGCTAACAGAGGTAAATAGTGAACAAGGGATAGGCATAAATGCCATCGTGCGAAGGTGGTGGAGCTTATCCCTGCCATGCATAAGAGTTATTACGCAAGTACAAACGCTGATTTACATAGCTATTCAATCCACTTTTCTATAGTTCAATGATCATATCAATTGGCCAACTAATGAAGCAATGGTAAGTGCATGCGCGATCGACATTATGCCAAAGTTTCAAACCATTAATCATGCGATTAAAACCATTACCATATGTTTAACCATGCGACAAATCAAAGGTAAGCGCAAAAGGCATATCGACAAAAGAGATAATGATAGTTTAGATAATGACTTCAATGCAACTTCGAAAGACTAAGTTTTCACGCTTACAGTCATGAAAAAAAACCGAAAGTAAGTGAGCAAATGTCGCAAAAAATAAAAATGTCGTCTTATTTGAAAATTGCGACAAAAAATCGATGTTTGCAAAACATTGGTGTAGGCAACTTATAAGATAATAGAAAAATGTGATTTGGTTGCCAACAAAGGTGACACACTGGTAGAACCAGTTATCTCTGTCAAAAGAAACAAATTCAGATTAGGACAACAGAGAAAATTTCAACTCAAAAATAACAACCAGAAAATCTTATAAACATCATTGTTAACCAATTATTCTAGTAGTGTTTCAAAAGATTTAAACTGATAACAATCTTAAGACCAGCAAGTCACGATATTAAAGATAAAATCTCCAATACTGTTGCCATGGCCACTGCTGCCAGTAGGCGTCCATAACCTCGACAGGGTTGCCATTTAACCCACTCTGACATCTGTATCCTGCCAAGAAGTTCTGGATCAGAATAAAGGACATTAAGGAGGTTTTTTTTTTTTTTTTTTTTTTTTTTTNTTTTGTAGATTTTCATATACCTGACATTGCTTCGCTGCCAGTGGGCCTGTTCAGTACCCAGAAGTTGTCTTGGCACCATGCATGCATTTACCCACTGCCAACAGACCTGTTCAGCATCCCGGCGAGTTTACAGGCACTTCCCACAGCTCTTATTCATAATTTTTGTTTTGTTTTTCATAGATATATAGCTGAGTGGGCTGACGCTGAAAATCATGATATTTTAACATAATTTTTTCAAACCTCATCAGAATGTTTTAGAACTGTCCTTTATTTAGATTCGGAGATGTTTTATTTGCAAAAACACTTCCTAAGACAGGGAGACATTTTCTGAGTCATTCCTTTACGTAAAAGGGACAGCGTAAAAATATAATAGATGATCATGACGAACTTTACTTTGGGATTGAAATCAACAGACTTCTTTCAAACAACAGACTTTTCCAACACAGATATAAATTTCAGCACTATATCATTGATGTTTGTACAAATTTTTCATAAGTTATTTCAGCGATAAAAATTTCTTTCGTCTTTGTCTAAATAGTTCAGTGTACAGGTATGTGTATTTTCCAAGAAAGCACAAACTGATAAATTCAAATCAAAATCAGAAACAGAAAGCAAACGAAAACGCAAACAAAAGCAAAAGTATATACATAATATACAAGGGTAGTTATCAAGCAAAGTATCTCTTCAGGGCTTGGCCATTCACCGGGTAGGTGTCAAGTTGCCCTTCAAGATTCTGCAATCGAAAAGAACTGGGACCCAAATTTTCAGCAATTAAAAACAGTCCAAGCCATAAGTTTTGAAATTTAGTGTGCTCACCCTTTCCTTCGTGCGGTTTGTCCCACTTCAAGATGAGATCACCTACTTCAAAATTCCTATCAGAAGCAGAGTTAGAATCGAACCAGCTTTTAACCAATTGTTGATGTTGATCTAACTTACGTTTAGCTTGGGCTCTTACCTCTTCCAGCTTTATCAAAGTGTTAATTCGGATTTCTAGAGGGGAACAATCTTCTTCTTGGACTTTTTGTGACAACTGGAGCGAAGGAAGAAGAATGTGAGGTGGCAGAATTGATTTTCTGCCATAAACGAGAAAAAAGGGGGAGTTACCTACAGCAGCTTTTGGCGTTACCCTATCATCCCACAGCGCATTTAGCAGTGCATTGTGCCAATTCTTGTGATTTTCAACCATCGTTCTCTTGATTATTTTGATCAAGTTCTTGTTTGTTGATTCGGCCAATCCATTTCCCTGGGGGTAATAACTGGCAGAATACTTTATCTTAATTCCTTTTTCCAAAGAGAACTCACTCATCTCAAGAGAGAGAAAGTAAGAAGCATTATCGAAAACTAAACAGTCATGGATACCGAAATGAGTGATGATATTCGAATTTAGAAAGGAAATTACCTGACTGGTGTTGACATTTCTTAATGCAGCAGCTTCAGACCATCGAGTAAAGTAATCTGTAGCTATCACAATAAATTTGTTTTTTTGTGAGGATGGAGGGTTAATTGGACCTATGATATCAAGTCCCCACTGTTGAAAAGGAGAATCTACTATGACGGGCTGTAGAGGAAAGGTCGGTTTTTGTAACCGCCCTGATGCTTTCTGACAGATTATACATTTACGACACAAGGCATAGGCGTCTCTAAAAAGCGTGGGCCAATAATAACTGGCTCTCATAACCTTATGAGCAGTGGTATCACCACCAAAGTGACCACCAGCCTCTCTTCCATGCAACTCGAGCAGGACTTTTTCTGCTTCGTCTTTTTCAAGACAACGCATCAGTACGTCGTCAAAACTCTGACGAAACAAGATACCATTTACTAGATGAAAGGAGGCAGAATTTAGTCTCAACGCTCTTATTTTAGTAGGTTCAAGGTGATGGGGGGCTGATCCGTGTTCAAGACTGAATCTAATATCGTCGTACCAAGGACTAACAAGGTTTTGTGCGCAAACGACTAGACTTTGATCGCTTTGTCCTAGGTTTGACGTATCACTCTCTTCTTGTTGTCTTGCTACTGAATCAGGAACTAACTTACATAACCCTTGGCCTCTTACTATCTGAGCTGGGGTAATTTCTAAGTCATACTCCTGCAAGGAGGTGACCCAGTTGGATCTCTTTTCTCCTAGTTCCTTCTGCACTAACAAGTTCCTTACGGCTGGGTAGGGGACAATAAATTTCGTCCTTGACTTCAAAAGATAAGACCGAAAGTGCTTAACTGCTTTGAAAATAGCATAGGCTTTTCGATCTACTGCTGGGTAATTAAGTTCAGCACCTTTGAAAGAGGAGCTCATAAAGGCGATGGGTACTTCGTGATTCTCGACATTCTTCTGAGTTAGGACGGTGGCATAGGAACGGTCAGAAGCAAAAGTGTAGAGTGTAAAATCTTGTGAAAAGTCTGGGCTCATGAGAGACGAAGCGTCTATTATGGCCTTATTTATCGTGTTAAAAGCTTGGTTTTCCAGGGATCCCCGGTGATACTGGGCGTCTTTCTTAATCAAATTCTGCAAGGTTCTGACCATTTCAAAGAAGCTAGGGACAAATCTTCTCACGAAGTTAATTTGGCCTAAGAAAGACTGCATGGATTTTTTGGATGTAGGAGGGGGAAGTTTTGTGATGAATTGAGTCTTCTCGGGGTCAATAATTATTCCTTCACTAGACACAATAAATCCTAGGATTTTACCTTGTTCTACTGCAAAGATGGACTTTTTGGGATTGAGGGAGATGCTGTATTTACGACATCGCAGTAGGACGGCTCGTAAGTGAGCTAGATGATCGTTTTTGTTTTTAGAAAATACAGTCACATCATCTGAGTAAACTATGACGGACTGATTGATTAAGCCTCATAAAGCAATGTCCATTGCTCTCTGAAAGGTGGCTCCGACATTAATCAATCCAAAGGGCATTTTGCGAGAAGCATAAGTACCCCACGGAGTACGGAAGGTAGTTTTGAGTTGGTCTGGTGGAGACATCAGGACTTGTTTATATCCAGAGAAACCATCCAGTAAGGATAGCCTCTCGGAACCAGATACCTGTTGAAGGATCTGTTCCATGGGTGGGACAGGATAGTTGTCTTTATCAGACGCTCTATTAAGGTTTCAGAAATTGACGCAGAGTCGGATTTCCCCATTTTTCTTCCAGACCGGGACAAGGTTAGAAACCCATTGAGTGTGCCTAACAGGAAAAATTATTTTAGCACTTAGGAGCTTATTCAATTCTTTTTGAACGGTCGGTTCCAATTTAGGGTGCATTTTCCTCAGTTTTTGTTGAAAGGGTAAGGTTTGGGGCTTCATCGGGATGACATGTTGTATGATATTAGGATCGAAAGTCTTAATATCGTCATACATCCATGCAAAGACATCTTTAAATTCTTTGAACAATTTAATAAATGCAACTTTTTCTTGTCGAGAACATCCCAAGCCTAGATTAATGCATTGAGGATTTTCATTAGTTCCTAGGTTTACTTTTTCATAAGATAACGAGGAACTATTAGTTTTACAATTGACCGTCTTTTTAAATTTATCTTCAAAATCATAAAACTTCTCTAATCTAACTACATATTTTGGAATCGATTTTACCATATCCGATAGATCTTCAGGAGTTTTCAGATCTGGTATTACCGTAAAATCGTGCAAATTGTCGTCATGCGTTCGTTTGTCTATCACAACACCTTGAAAGGTTTCTTCCATGTGCAGAAAGTCGATGATCTGTTGATCATCGTCAAATACTCTCCAGTTCGTGATGTTGTCGGGAATGGATGGCCGAAAGGACATCTCAACGGAGAATGCGTCTGGGGATAAGCCTTCTGCAGGAATAAGTTTAGAAGCTACATTAGCTAATAAATCTTCTTCAACATTATTTAATCTAGGAATGGAATTTATATTGAAAGAAGAAAATTTATTCATTAAATTTCATACCTCAAACTGGTAGCTCTTGAGATGCGGAGAAAGATAGTGGATAGAATTTCTTACCTACCTAACCACTATTTCAGAGTCGCCAAAGATGGTTAGATTTTTAATATTCATATCCAAAGATTTTTTGAGACCTTGCAGTAAAGCCTCATATTCTGCAGTATTATTAGTACATTCAAATTCCAACCTACATGCTATCAATGTTTGTTACCTGCCGGATCGATAATGACGCAGTGTGCTCCAGCTCCTTCTTTGGATTTTGACCCATCGAAATACAAAGACCAAATTTGATTTCCGTAGGGTGCATGAGACCTTTGCATAGAAGCTGTTGGCTATGCGTACACTGCAATCTCGGACTGTTGTTCTGGATTGATGATAGGCAAAGCCTCGGCCATGAAATTACCGAAGAAAGTGTCCATACCTTGTACTTCAGGTGTATCCGCAGAAGGTGTATATGGTTCGTTGGGATCGTTTAAATCTGTGACTGTGAAATTAAGGTAGCGCTCACGATTCACCCTAATCTTGTTGGGCTTGCCGTTCTATGGAAGACATAAGTGAGACCAGTCTGTTGCGAAGTAACCATGTAGCTGCTCCGACCAATCCCTGCTTAAAAATAGACCATACACTTCTGGAATATCTACAACAATTATATCAATAATTTGATGAACCTTGGGGTTAGATGATAATCTGATAAGCACATTTTTTAGTTCACCTACAACTTTGACATTGGTCCGATCAAGTTGAATGATTTTTAAAGTTGAAGGTTCAACTTCAGCATTAATCTTCTGGCAAACAGACCAAGGCATCACATTGGATGACGCCCCTGAGTCCACCATACAATTGTGCACATTTCTATTAAAAATCTCGAAAGTTAACAGAAAAGGAGGTACATTCTTGCGAGTATTAAGAGTAGTAGCTTGTGTCTTTTTACTCGCATTTTCTAAAGCTACTTTATCTACATTATTTACATTATTTACATTACCATGAAAGCTTCCCTTATCTTGAGGATCGAGATTATTTTTAGTGGAAGTCTTCTGAGGGACTTTGTTCTGCACAACCTTGCTACCATTAGAATTACCATTTCTGCCATTATCTGAAATATTTTGCAACATTTTTTTGTAACAAAAACGGAAACTTCAATAACTCATAAATAGAAATGTTAGCCCTCAACTTTTTAAGATCTTCAACTACATCATAATCTAAGTTTGGGTTCACATTACTCTATTTAGTGTCAGCTGATTTAGATTGCTTTGGAGGTGAAGTTGTAGTGTTTTCGGTAGAAGGTTTATTTTCTATCTTACTCCTAGTGTTATAAGGATGAACTGTCTCGAAGTTAGCTTGAAAGATGCTATCCGAGAAGTGTCCAAAATTTTTGGAGAAGACTCTTCTTCTTGGACTGTCTCTGGTTCAACTACCTCCTTAGGAATCTCAGGAGGCATCAAGTTATCTTGGGCTTCTAGAATTGTCTGAAGAGCACATTGTAAACTTTCTAGATTAAGGCCTTCGGTGGTTGGGTTAGGTCGGTTGGTGGGAAAAGGTTTCCGGAACGGGGGTTTGTAAGGCCCTTTGCTCGAGGAAGCTTCTTCAGTCAACCTCTTTAAGTCTATAACTTGATTTGACAGCTTTTGAACAACTTTAGTAAGGTTTTCCAAATCATAGTTTTCAGGTTGTGTTTTACTTTGAGTCGGTCTGGGAAGGATCTCGATCTTCTTTTTGGAAGAAGAACTAGTCTCAGTTTCATTGCTAGTAGAGTCTTTAAGACTAAGTATGTCTTTTTCGATCTGGTTGGCCTCCTCGAAGGCCTCTAACAACGTGGATTTCTTAGATCGTTTAACCCAAATAGCTATACTTTGATGCAAAGCTTTAGTGTAGTAAGTTGTTATAAGACTCTCAGCGGGCATGGAATCGGCAGGGATTCAGTTTTTGAGTGTTAAGAATCTTTGATTAAAGTCTTTAACTTTTTCTTTTGGGTTCATTTTTAAGTTTGAAAGATCAATGACTAAGACTTCCGGAGGCTTACCGTCTCCGAACTTTTCCAAAAAGCATGACTCAAACTTTTCCCAAGACACGATGGTATGGGGTTGTTGGGAAAAGTACCATGTGGATTCATTACCCTCGAAAGTGTAAGGGAACAACCTACAGACAACGTCTTCATGTTCAACATTGCGGAGTTTAATGGCTAACATAAACTTTTTAATGTGATCTTCAGCTATCTATTTTGAGTCAGAGTCAAACTTGGGAAGCCATTTCTCTGGGTGCTTAGGCAGAGGATGTTGATCACCAGGTATAGCTACGACATCCTGATCAAGCCAGGGTCTAGCAGGGTTGTTCTGATTTGCCATTGGGGTAGTGGGTGTGGAAGGCCGAGAAGGGGAATCTCCTTCATTAGAGGAATCTCCTCCAGAAGAGGAAGGAGATGATGGAGGTGGTGAAGGATGTATCCTAGATCCTCCTGCAGCAGGATTTAAGATTGGATCTGAAGGATTCACAGTAGGATTAGTGTCACCTAATTGTTCTCTGATATCAGAGAAATCCAAAGGTTGACCCCACGGACGGTTTGGTTGCCTCAAACGGGCTAAGGCACTATGTCTTTTAATAAGAGATTGGTGAACAATCTCTTGTATGTCACCACCTGTAGGATTAGGGGTTGTTTGCTCAACTGTGATCTGCGGATCGTCAGTTGAAGTAGTTGTTGTTTGAAGGGGAATATTATCGTGTGAATAGATTCTAGTCACTATAGGTGAGCGATTAGGGGGTGGAGGAGTCTTGCGACTGCCTCGTGCCATTAATTAAGTTCAGGCCCTCCTTCTAGCGCCATTTGTTGACGGGCGAAATTGATCATTTGTCAACTGAGAGAGTGGAACCGGTCCGGGGTTGTCTAATAACCCAAGCCGTTTGGGATGAACCACCCTGATGGTTTTAGCGGCTCCATTATCCGATCTAAGGTCCTAAGAAAACAAAAAGAAAACAAATCTAAACTAACTAAAAAAAACAATTAAAACAAACTAAACTAACTAACAATAAATAAAATGAACTAATCTAACTAATCTAATTAAAACTAACTATTAAACAAACTAACTAATCTACTATTTCTATATATACAAACTACTAACTAATATTATACTAACTCTAACTACTAATTGAAATATAACTTATTCACAAAATATACAATATCTACAATTTACAGATTTAAATAAAACCTGAAAAACTCATTTGCATTCTGCCCTAAGACAGAGAAAGATATTTTTTGTTGATTTTATGATTTTATGAACAAGAAATAAAACTTAACTAAAACTAAACAACTAATATACTAACTACACATATATCTAACTAAAATACTAACAAATATACTAAACAAATAAACAACAAACTGACCTGGAAATGCTCCAGATTTGTCCTGTGTGTGATGACTGTTTAAGCAGATCAGAGGGAGGAAACCCGCTCTGAATCATCCAGAAGCTTCTCGTAAATGATACGCTGTGATGCTCTACAATTTGAATACAGGACGAACAAGACATAAAAGAAACAACAACCTTATAATTTATAAATCTCTACAATCAGATAAACCTGTATGCAAAGATCTATAGATAATAGTTCAGTTGGTGAAGAAGAGAAATCTGTCATTCATAAGCTGAACTAAGTAATTGTTGTACTCTTAAAATTAGTGAAAGAAAACAGACATGGATCACATTAATTCAAACATATCATTTTGCAAAGGACTATGATAGCTAAAGTAGTCACTAATCAAGTGAAAATTGATAAACATAAAAATGAAACAAAAGATTGATATTATGAAAAGCCAAAGCTGTAGCAGAACATCAACTTCTGTCTCAGTTTGTATTAGAATTCCATATCCTTGTTCTCCCACGAATGAGGATGATCCTTATTACAAAAAATAATAAGTATTTATATGTTTTTCCATAGGGTAAAACCTCCTTGTGGAAGTTATAAAACTGTTTACATAAAATCTGGGAGGATATCCCAATTTTAACTAAACTAGGAAACTACAATAAAAACTAGAAACACAAATATCCTCTAAATTGTCCATCAAATCCCATGCAATTTGAAATCACCTGAAAAGGACTAGAAATGAACAAGTTAGAATGATATTTGTTAAAGAAAATAATAAAAATTTAATTCTATAGACTAGCTACAAAATCATGCGATTCTGTAGCTAGTCTAAAATAAGATACAGAATCAACATCAGAATCGATTAAAAATCTTTTAAAATAATCAAATCCAATTATCTTCCAATAACCATTTGAAAATGAATCATTGAGATTGGAATGGTTATATCATTCAAAATTAAACAGGATTAAAATCAAACAACTGATCATAGAGATATGAATACTCTGTTCTTTTGTTACCACAAATTCGGATCCACAGAGTCATAATCGAACATTAGTAAGATTGTTTCATATCCAATTGAAACCGATAATCAAACAAATTGTATGCATTTGTTAAACAAGAGATACGATCGAATCCAACAGTTGCGAAATCGTTTTGATATTCAATTGAAATCAACATAATCAAAACAAATCGCAAACACTTCGTTATACTTGTCTTATCAACAGGAGAAATAATCGAATCGAACAGGATCATTTTCAAATCATGATAATTGTATAGCAAACGATTTGGGCCGTGAGAAAATTCAAACCATAACTGACTCGTAACTGTCCACAAATGAAATCGTAATAGGATTAATCAAACAGAGTTTGTAATAGATATCGATCGTTTGTTATTGTATAGTGAGTAAACACGATCGATTTTCCTTGACCAAAATCGTTCCAATCAAACGAATTATGATCGGGTTTGACCAATTCGTTTTATAAATTTAAAATCAAACAGAGTATCAATTACAATCGGAATCCAATTCATCAAATGATCTTGTTAACTCAAGAATAAGAGCGAATCAAACATAAAAGGTTTTAACACAGTCATTACAAATAAAAATCACTCCACGAATCAGGCGCAAATACCGTTTGCACAGGCGTTAAATGAGAGCATTGTTTTCATACGAAACAGAGTCACTTTTCCCAAATTGAAACCGAACTGAATTGTATTCTTGTTCTTAGCATATAAAATTGTATCAACAAAACTCATTAAAATCATTTTCTAATCACAGCATATAACGAAATCAAATCCAACATGATCGTATTCTAATTTGAGTATGAAAAACTTCCTGTTCGGAAATAGATACAAAAAAAATTGAATTGAAAGAAAACGTCAATTTTGTTGACTCAATCAGGCAAACGATTAAATAAAAAAAAAAAAAAAAAAAAAAAAAAATCAAAATGAGAATCTATTGGTATCTAAACTGGGAATAATCAAATCATATACCAAATCAAAATTTCTTTTTATTTTTAGCAAATGAAACAATGTACAGGATGCACACATTATAACAGAACCATTTCTAAATGTAGACAGAGTTGTTCGAAAACAAAATTCAAATCATTATATCAATCTACTCACTCACACAGCTAAAACGATATTAAAATCCATACCTATATAGCGACGAGACGGCTTGATGATGCCAATTTGGAATTGATAACTGCCGTAGCTGATTCAACATTTTTGAAAAGGATCGAGCCTATTGTTTTTTGTTTCTTATCAGCTGCTTGGATTTGGTCTCGTTGGCTGGTCAATACCTCAATTCGAATTTCCAGTGATTGGATTTTCGATTGGAGTATGGGAACATCAATGTAGTAACATCCAAACCATAAATCGCATTGGTCACAGGAGGACTGTGTGGGTTTTGAAAGAGCAGGCGAGGGTTCAGACACATGACTGAGGGTTTCGTTAGGCAACTTAATACCAGGGTAGCCAGGGTTATTCCTTAGGCAGGGGGGAAGATTCGACACGAAATCGTAAGGTGGTTCGGGGCACAAACCTTGCGAGTAGATATATTCACTGGCTAGAAATCATTCAACATCATAATCGGAATCCTCACTTAGGACGATAGGGTTTGGCTCAGCAGAGGGTTTTGGTTTATTCCTTGCCATTCTTGAAATGAGTTGGGCATTCCTTTTTTTTTTGGCATTAGCCGTAGGGTTTTCCTTGGGCTTTTTGCTCGCAGGATTCTTAATAGTCTTGGCCTTCTCAGTTCCAATGTCTGGTAAGTCAATAGGATGGTCGACCGAGGGTTTAGGCAGTAGGACATGTAAGGGTACAGGCGGCTCAGCCTTGGTTTCAATTACCATAGGTTTATCAACCGGAACAGGGTCTAAATCCTCAAAACCATTACGAGCGATGAACGCTCTCCAGCTATCACCATGCAAACTCAAATGATAAACGATGATGAGCTTAATAAGCCCATGATGAAACAGCCTGTTGTCATCCTTATGCCTTTTAAATATTTTTGACATCTTATATAAGTTGCGTTGAAAGTAGAAAGGCATGTTTAAAGGATACCCTATAAAAATCATCAGCAAACGCAGGTGGTAGAGAAACACAAACCCGTATCGACCTTCACAAGTCACAAACTGCTTGACAAGCATTAATAGGTCGTGCCATCGTGGTTTAAGTGAAGAGATGGGCATACCTCTGTCACACAAGGTGACTTTGCACGAGAGAAACAACAGTGTCCATGGCACTTCCTCGACCTTACAATTCTTAAACCATCGCTGCCTCGAGGCAGGTAACCCTATAGTAGAGCTAATAAATTTTTCATCGATCTCCAACTATATGTCTCCCACCTTGGATCTACAGCCATCAAAAGTCATGGAAAACTGTCTTGCTACACAGAGGTTAAAACCCTTGAATCGTTGTATAAAGGCGAGCCAACAGTTCTCTTCCAAATCCTTTCGGGAATTGTCAAACATTAACAGGGCCTGGTTGTCATTTGGCTCGATTCGCACGACTGGTGGCATGGAGCCGAATAGATGGTAAGCCGAGGGTTTGGATCACAGCCACACAGGAGAAAAGCTACCCGAGCTAACAGAGGTAAACGGTGAACAAGGGATAGGCATAAATTCCATCGTGCGAAGGTGGTGGAGCTTATCCCTGCCATGCATAAGAGTTATTACGCAAGTACAACCACCAATTTACGTAGCTGTTCAATCCACTTTTCTATAGTTCAACGATCATATCAATTGGCTGACTAATGAAATAATGGTAAGTGCATGCGCGATCGACGTTATGCCAAAGTTTCAAACCATTAATCATGCAATTAAAACCATTACCATATGTTTAACCATGCGCCAATGCATTGTAACGACTCATATCAATAATTTAACCAAGGTGTCGATGGGTCTTCATATAATCAAACAACCAATAGTTAATTAACATAGGGATTATATTAAAAAGATATGTATGAAATATTTAAACATAATACCCATATATCTCATGAAACCAAAGGTTAAGTAGGTCAAATAAAAAGCCAATCCAAATACCAATGCATTACACACTTAATGAAACCAAGTCACACCATTAATACGAAGCATGAGTGCTGCTCAAAGGATCTTGCCAGCTAATTAAAGACAAATAAAAGGTAAGCACAGTAGGCATATCGACAAAAGAGATAATGATAGTTCAGATAATGAATTCAATGCGAATTCTAAAGACTAAGTTTTCACGCTTACAGTTGTGAAAACAAAACGAAAGTAAGTGAGCAAATGCCGCAAAAAATAAAAATGTCGTCTTATTTGAAAATTGCGACAAAAAATCGATGTTTGCAAAACATTGGTGTAGGCAGCTTATAAGACAATAGAAAAATGTGAATTGGCTACCAACATTATCCTACTTCAGGAAATTATGACTCATGGAGAGAAATTAAGCTAAGAACTCTCCAAATTATTGAGTGACTAGGAATTTGGTTACATTGATGCTATTGGTAGATCAGGTGGGAACATAAGTAGTTGGAAAAGGTGCTCCTACACCCTTACTAACTCTTGGGATTTTTCTACAGGTCTATGGGTATACATTTTCTCCCTGGATATGGGGAAAGAAATGCACGATTGTGCATCAAGTGGGTGTTGGAGTGGAATGGATGGGCAATCATTTTGCACAATCTAGGCATATTATTAATGATAAAGTTAAGAATTAATTAGTGTTTGCAAGTGGATATCATCCTACCCAATTTGGAATTCCATAATTTGGTCTATGTTGAGTTCTTTGTCCCCAAAAGATTCATCTTTTGCATTACCAATATACATGATTTTTCAATGAGAGATTCAACAGTTCATCATCTCTTAATGCACTACGCAAGGTGAAGGTAATAAAAGATTATTCTTAGACACAAGGTGATTGATGTTGATGATGTCAATGAAAATAACCATGGGGATTCCAGGGCACGATAGGGCTTGTTGCAAGGTCTCCTCAATGTAATTGGTGTATTTGTTAGCATGGTCTTCATGTTTGTGGTGAAAAAAATATACCAAATGGGGTACCCAATCAACATACACCAACCATATAGTAAGCGGTTGTGATAGTATGTTGAATTTATAGAAAGAACATTGCAAGGGCCCCTTCAAAGGATAGAAAGGAAACTTCCTTCAAGTAACAAGGGCTATATTAGCTTTTAGAAGATATGATGTATCAAGAGAAGCATTGGCATTGCATGAAGAGGACTTTATTGATCGAGCTACATAAACATGTTGACAAATAAAAAGAGGTAAAACAATTTGAATCTGTTTTGAACATGCAAAAATATAACACCCACCTATAATGCTATCTATGTGGAATCATGTTGGAATCATAAGGTGGACAGGAAGAGACACAATTTTTAGATACTCACACCACAATTTTCGTGCACTTTGTAGGATCCACATTGACGGCCACGTTCAACTAGGAGATTGGCCTCTAATGAGAATTTAGTGGGGAGGAAGCCATGTAAGGTCTTACTGCTTGAACTCTCTTCTAAGGGAAAATTCCTAACCAAACGGGAGATCCTAGGAGAAACTAAAGGAAAGCCACCCACCATCACCTCATTGGCCTTTCCTCTCGCTTTAAGGCTAAGGAAAGACTTCCTAACCTAAGGGGGGATTCCCTAAAGGTTAAACTAAGTCAGATTGTTGAGTGTTGAAGGGCGATATACGACTTGGTTTGTCAAAGACAATTTGACTTTATGCACTCTCAAAATAAAATATAAGATTAAGGTTGTAAGTCAAATTTTCCAATTATGTTTAATTGTTTGTTCAAATTATGCTTGGAGAGAAAAAATGAAATCTTGCTCAGTGGCCATATAACCATAAGACATTGTAAAGTCTCAAGCTTGTATCCAATTTGCACAGTGACCATAAACCATAGAATTTGAATCATTCATTTATCAAAATTCCATCCATAAGATAATGATATTTATCTTATCAAATGTCTTGAGTTATCCTATAATATCTAAAGCATACCCATTTCTTTAGAAACCATTCACTTGAACAATAAAAATGATATGCCAAGACCAAATTAGAAATTATCCTCTTTTGTGTTGTTCATGTGCATTAGAAGGTGAATATGTAAGCTTACCCTTTTCTCGGATGCCCTAGCCTCCTCCCACGTTCCCTCCTCCCGTGTGCCTTCTCCTCCTTCTCCCCCTTCCACTCTGCGTGCACCCAGCTGTGCCCTAGCCTCCTCTTGTGCGTGTCTCCCTTCTTCTCCTCCTTCTCCCCCTTACACTCTACGTGCACCCAACCGTGCCCTAGAATCCTCCTGTGTGCGTCTCCCTTCTTCTCCTCCTTCCCCCCCTTCCACTCTACGTGCACCTAGCCATGCCCTAGCCTCCTCTTGTGCGCGTCTCCCTTCTTCTCCTCCTTCTCTCGTCCTCCTCTCCATTCGCGCGCGCAGAGTAAGTGATCCAAATCGCGTGGTGAGTGTTCCAAATATGGTGATTGTTATGCACTGGTGGTGAGTGTTCCAAATATGCGTGCGGGGTTGGGGTTTATGAAATGTGTTTTGTTTTGTTTGAATTTTGTTTTATTTTCGTTTTTTTTTTTATGTTTTTTAATTTTTGTTTTTTATATTATATATATAATATATAGATTATGTTATATATATAATATATATTATATATTATATATTATATATTATATATTATATATATTATATATTATATATTATATATATAACATATTATATATAGGCCTAGGTTTGTTAATATGGTGAAAAATGACGTCCAATTATGGTGCACCATGGTCAATAAGGTTGATAGTGGTAAATGATGGTCAATATTGTGCTAAGCAATCAATGGATGCAGGGTGATGTGAATATTGAGCTAAGCAATCAATGGATGGTATTGGGTGAGCAAGCTAGGTGTTAGTTAGTAAATGTCGTTAATATGGTGAACCATGACACATATGGTCTATAGTCAATATGATCATTAAAGGTTAATCATGTTCAATGATAGCTATAGTGATCCATATGGTGCCATTATGTTATGGAATTTGGGATGTAGTTGGGGTAGGGCCAACCTCAACTCCTAGTGAGTTCCATCAAATATGTATTTCTCCATCTTGGTGGGAAGGGGTTTGGACCTACCAGTGTGGCCTTTGAAGTGGTCCCATCTTCATTATGTACAGACAAATATGCAGATACCCTTAATATTTCTTTGGAGCCCAAATAGGTTGAATAAGAGGTTGAGCACCTTAAGATTGAGGCCGATCTGTCACATTAATGCTCTTTGACCATCCTTCCAACAACCATGGACTTGGGTCAAGGAGTCTCAAGGCTCCTTTCTCATGAAATATGTAACCATTCATCCTATCGCCAAAGGTTATTTTGTGCTTGAATTTGGATCTTTTAGAGATCAATTAGAAGTGGTGAAGAAGGGATTGTTCCCTCCCTTGAAAATGCATGGTTCAATTTTGCATTTTCAAGGGCCTTTCTTCTCTCACCAAGCGTAGCAAAAGATCTTTTGAGTTTAGTAGCATTTATAGCTTATTGGAGGCCTTTCCAAGATCACATTGAGGGATGATATGAGCAAGAAGAAATCCCTAGAACAAAATGCCTTGCCATATTAGGATTCCAACATATGATTTAGTGCAAGCTAAGGTGTCAAATACAACCAAAAGTAGGAATGTCTCACCATGGGAGGTTCAAAGAAAAAATTCCCTAAATCATGTCCTATATTGGAGCATCATTTTGGTCAAAGGATATAATTTGACGATCAGAATTCCACTTCAAGGGAGCATTGTGGTAGCTTGATCATGAATATTCCTCTTGCAAAAGGGGTGTTTGGTGCAAAAAGGGTTTTAAAAGAATGACAAAGTTAATTTATGGGGCATTACACATTATTTGAGACATATTCCACATGTTTGGAGGCATGCTTCTACTTTGAGGAGAATATCTAGGTGTAAGGATATATTATTTAATCCATATTTACATATTCAAAGGCATATTTCACCTTTTGAGGTATTTGGGGTAAGGACGATGTGTTCAAGGCCTTTTTTACATATTTGGAGGAATGATCTTTGCATGTAGAGATTCCATACGCCATTGTTGGCCCTCAAATGAATAAGAAATACATGCTTTA
>ML823667.1:69952-100821 GCA_009831015.1 Picea engelmannii
CATAACAAATAGCTCTTATAACCTTTAATCCTTATAACTCATAACTCCTAACACTTAAAACCCTAACCCCTTTAACCCTTACCGATATTACCCTATTCGTAAAACACTAAATCCATATAATCCATATTCATAAAACACTAACCGCTTACTGCCATGACATCTAACCCCTCACCCATATAACCCATTACACACGTATCACCTAATTATTAACAACTATAACCCCTATAAGTCCAAACATGTATACTCTTTAAGTCCTTTAACTAATATCACCCCTAACCTCCCTAACCATAACTCATGTAAGCACTTAACCATTAATATCTACCCTTTATAATATTTATAACCCATAACACCTCATCTAGTTTATAATTCATTTAACTTTTAATAGTTATAACCCATTATGTCCAAATACCTATAATGTCTTCATCACTTAAATACTAAAACCCTAGCATATATAACCCTTAATAATTATCCCCTATAACCCCTAAATATTTGTATGTATTACCATTAACACTTAACACATATATCTTTTATCCATAATTAGAGCCTATAACCTCTTCCTCTAAACCCTTAGAAGGAGTGAAAATAAACCATAAAATAGTTCAATAGCACCAAATTACTAAATCACACAGAAAAATTTTAAGTACCGACCTTCAAAATCTTAGCTATGTAGAGTCTGATCAATTCAATGTTTCTCTTCTTGAAAGAGAATTGAAATCAAGATTTCATAAAAACCAGAACACCATTTCATCAGAACACCTGAATGATTTTGGAAACTATAGAAAATGATTTTCGTAACTATAGAAAATTGTCGTAACTGGGATATATATATGATTGATTTGCCGCAAATGACTATTTGATTCCCACACGTGCCCTTGTTGGTTGCTAGAGAGAATAAATGGTGGTTAGTCGCTAGAGCGACCAATATTCGTCGTTAAATCAACCAACCTATAATGTTGGTCTCTCTAGCGACCAACATTTGGACCCCGAAAATAAAAGATAAATTTAGTACAAAAAATGCAAAAAAAATACGACGAACTTCTAAACAGTCATAATATTTCGTCGTAATTTACGCCCAATGTAGTAGTGTATGAAATTTCGTGATTTGAACAAGGCTTGTCCAAAAGATAATTTCCCATGCCATTTATTGACCAGATTGTTGATGAATGCACAGGTTGCAAGGCCTTTTATTTCATGGATGGTTTTTCGGAATACAATAAGATATAGATCAAGCCTGAATACCAACACAAAATCGCTTTCATTTGTCCATGGGGTACATTCTCTTATCGGAAGATGCCTTTTGGTCTGAAAAATGATGGAGCTACATTTCAGCGGGCCATGTCTTTTGCTTTCCATGACCTCAAACACATAGTCGAGGCTTATCTTGATGATTTAGCATCATGATATCACAAGAGAGATGATCATCCTATACACCTTCGACTTATCCTTGAACAGTTTCGCTACTACTGAATCTGCTTGAATCCAAACAAATGTAGTTTTTGTGTCACATCGGGTCATCTGCTAGGTTTCATAGTTTCGACAACAGGGATCATGGTTGATCCTCTAAAGGTTGAGGAAATAGTTTGATTCCCCCCCCCCCCCNCCATGCACCATCCCTCAGCTTCAGATTCTGCAAGGAAAAGCGAACTTTTTACAACGTTTTATCGCAAACTATGCCGAGATCACAAAGGGTTTTATGTGTTTATTGAAGAAGGACATTCCTTTCCATTGGGACGAAGCTGCTCAACACTCTTTTGCAGCATTGAAACATGCCCTCACATCAACCCCTCCACTTCGTCCACCCAATTATAATAAATATTTCTTATTGTCCATGACCACTGCAGAGTCAACCATCGGTATGGTCTTAGTTCAGGAGGATGATTTTCTCTCAGAATACATGATTTATTACCTGAGCTAAGGCCTGGTTGGAACATACCTCAATTATTCCCACATTGAAAAAATTGTGTTGGCAACAGTCCATGCTGTCCAACGGTTCCATCATTACATCGTGTTTCACAAGACCACCGTCATTGTCATTGTGAATCCATTTCAATATGTATTGACATAGGGCGTCATCGATGGAAACATCGGTAGATGGATTTTTATCCTCTAGGAATTCGACTTGGATTTCATTTCGGAAAAATCCAAAAAGTCGTTGGTCTTCACAGAATTCATATCAGAACTTCCAATAAGGTGATGTTATACCCGACGAGTCACCTATCAAAGGAGACATGTTTTTTATTGCTTCTTCCAACCCCTGGTATGGATATGTGCTTGTCTATCTCCAGACTTTGAAGTGACCTACCTCTGCTTCTCATGATAAGCGTCGTCGTATATGCCATCAAGCCAAGAACTATCTCATACTCGAGGACACTTTGTATCGTCGAGGTGTAAATTGCATCTTTCGTCAATGTCTCACTCATGAAGAAGCGGAAATTGTGCTTAACGATTGCCACACTAGAGCATGTGGTGGTCACTTGTCTGGGTCGGAAATGGTCCAAAAGATTCTACGAGCTGGTTACTTCTAGTCGACATTAATCAAAGATTGTGTTGAATCGGTCAAGAAGTTCCACCAGTGTCAGATCTTCTCTCGGAATATGAGGGCACACCCCGCTCCCATGTTTCTCGTTATTACCGTTGGTCCCTTCACTAAATGGGGGATTGATTACACTACATGCAACCCCCCTTCAGCATGGGGGAACTGCTATATCATCATAGTAGTAGACTACTTTACCAAGTGGGTTGAAGCTATGCAAGCATTCAAAGATGACGGGGAGACAACAACTCTCTTTTTGTTCAACTAGATAATAGCAAGGTTCGACGTCTCAAGAGAGATTGTCACTAACCATGGCAGTCACTTTCAGAACAAAATGATGACCAAGTTAACATCAAATCTTGGGTTTCATAAATAACATTCATCACCCTAATTCCCACAAGACAATGGTCAGGTGGAAGCTGTAAATAAATCTCTTAAGACCATTCTACAACGAACGATCAATTCGGCCAAGTCAAATTGGCATTTGATGTTATGCTTGGCATTATGGGCTTACCAAACATCTGTTAAGACTACAACCAGGTTCTCACCTTTTCAACTCATTTATGGGTTGGAAGCAGTCTTACCCATAGAGTGCCATATCCCGTCTCTAAAGTTGGTAGTACAGTTATTTCCAGACACTTCACCACTTGAAAAGAGTTTACTATACCTCGAACAGCTCAATGAGCAGTGTCGTGATGCAGCCTTGTATAATGAGGCTCAAAAAAATAAATTCAAGTGTTAGTATGATCATTCTGTTGATCCTCATATTTTCTCTAAAGGTGACCTTGTCCTGGTCTATGACCAAGATAAGGACCCCCTGGGGGCAGGCAAGTTCAAACCCATGTGGTTCAGAACTTTCATCGTAAAAGAAGTACTACAGAAGGGTGCTTATTGTTTGGTGGAATTTGAGGGAAATGTTTTGGCAGAGCATAGAAATGGCCTCTACCTTAAGAAGTATTACTCATAGGTGGGTCGCCTTGGGTGAATTTTGGTAACATATGTATAGTCTTTGTACTATTACTTTTAGTTTTGTCTTTTGGTTTTATGGACGTGTCATTTTTTATGTTATATTTTTCACCATGGTAGATGTCAAGTGAATCAGAGGTGTTTGATGGGTTCACGGACGACGCTATCTGGCACACTCAGAGGATTTCTTCCACATCTTGGGTGATTTTCACACCTCAGGTCTAGTTGTTATCTTCAGGAGGTATCTTTTTAGGTGAAACCACAAACGATTTCACCAAATACAACAAATTTCTTGAGTTTCTTCATGACGCTTTGTCGCTTGGTATCTCTCACCTCCAGTTCTATTTATATGCTCAGCTGGTTGTGTCTCAGTTGAATGGAGTTTACTACGTTCATGATCCTACTCTACACCAACATTTCCTTAGGGTACATCTTTTAGAATGAAGCTTTGATTCCATTACGTATATCCATGTTCCTAGGATATTAAGTCAAGTTACAAATACTCTAGCTAATCAGATATTATATTGACATCTTTCACACATGTAAGAAACACACACACACATGTAAATACATTTGTAAATAAAATGTAATCCATAAAACAAAAGAGATGTAAATACGCATATATATATCACAAAGTATCAGAGTACATAAGTGGACACAAGAGCCTCCAAAAATATGTGTCCAGTAAAGAATCATGGGCCTTATGCCGTCAAGAATCATGGGGCTTATGCCCTCGACACATAAGAAGTCTAGTATGAGCTAAGGGCGGGGCCTATTGGGCCTGTCATAGTGAACAACGGTGTTAGCCAGATGTCGAAAAATATGGACCCAGGTTTGTGGTACCCCAACAACGCGAGTCTGCATGGAAGGTGGGAGATCCTTGATCTCCGCCATGGGGACTATCCAAGTAAGCACGATGAGGTTCCACTCTACCCATCTCAATACTCTCTTAGCCTCTTCGGCTGGAGGTCCCCCTGCTATTGTTGTTCCACTATCCACAGCTAGTCCTGCCTATGGTCAAGGATGTCGCCTAGTCCTCAAAAAGTATGTTGGACGCAATGGCCCCACACTTTCATATAATAGATACATAGTTGTCAGATACTCTGGTACACAAAAAAAATTGATATATATAAAAAGACATAAAAATTAAATAAATTTAAAAAAAAAAGCTGCAATCGTACCTAACTCTCCTCGTACCACTCCGGGAGGTACGCCCATGTCAAGGTCCCTGGAAAAGTCGATTTTGGCATAAGGATAGTCCTTTATCATCGGAATCTGCCGAGACCATCCGTCAAAAAAATTGTCGTCGAAGGCCTCAATAGTCCTCCCTCCCCCCTGTCGCGGAAACAACACCACCCATCGAGAAGAGGCTATGTGCTCTCGTACTGTCTCCCTTGGGATAAGACTAGGTACCATCTCAAAAAATAAAGAAAAATTAATAGTCCCTGTTGAAACAAAGCTTATTTTTTCTTCTCTAAATCCAAACCTCCTCTTTTCCTGATTATGGATCCGCCCTTAGTTCAAAACAAAGTCAAAAGGTATTTCATAACTTTCATTTTTTGGAGTACGACCGTTCACGAAGTATGTGTTTTAACAACAAATCCTAAGTCCCGGTGTCAAAGTCCCGAAAATTGATGGTTTAAAAGGAATTTAACCGATATTAAAAGTAATGATTAAAAACATTAACGGCCTTCCAAGCCTTCCACGTGTTCTTTTTTAGTAATCTCAACTCGAGAAGATTTAAGGTCCCGACGTGCTGATCATGAAATACCTTTTAATCATGATTAATTAAGTTTTAAACCTTTTAACGAATCGATAATCAGTTGTAATTTGGGAAATCCGAGAGTCGACCTTGAGTCTCCTTAAACCCTGATTCCCGAAGTCGTGAAGTTCTTAAAAGCTGATGCTATTTTTATTAAGAAGTAAGATGATTTAATAATAACAAATCCCATTGTGATTTTGTGATCTTGGATTTCTTGCGTTAAAGAGTCGTCAGAGTCCTCGTACTCCAGTCCATGAAAAGTAAAGGTTAACCTCTAATCGCGATTAATTAAAAGGTTAAAACAAGAGGTTAACGCCTAAATAAATCCCATCACGGTTTTGCAATTTAGGATTTACTTGTGTCATACCTCTTGGGGACATGATGTTCGAAACTCTGAAATACGAAATACAGAAAAATTAAGCTCTTAAACACATATTAACTTAACTTTAAAGTGGGATTAATGATAATTAAATAGATTTTCGCGTTTCACTATTCGAGAGTTTTCAATGACATTCCTTTGAAATCCCAGTTTTGAATCGTCGATATGGGGCAGTCTCTAGAATGGATTAATGAAGATATTTTGAACATAGAGTGTGTATCTCGAGGCGTGCCATCTCCATTAAAGCATTTAATTTTTTCAGTACGATAAATTTAAGACAACTTAAAGGTAAATAAAGGTCTGTTATTTCAAATTTCATTCTTACTTTCAGACTAGGATCAAGTTATATTCAGAAGAACTCATGCATTTCTCCTTTGAAACAGGTTTTCATTTATCACAGAAACCATGGAACCCAGAAAAGCACCTAATAAGAGTGAAGAAGCAGGTGGAATCTCAAATCCAGATGGAGATGTGGTATCAGACACTACGCCACATGCTGTGGATTCAATCCAATCTTGGAGGAATATTTTTGAGAGCTTGGACTATGAGATTAGGAATTTCCCCGATGATTTCAAGAATGAAAGGATTGAAAATAAACTCAAAGACATAGCAGAGTCCGAGCTGCACAAAATAGCCACACGGTTGAGACTCGTGCTGTATAATGATATGGTATGCTGGGCTTTAGAGAAAACTGATGTTCAGACAAGGAGCATTCAAAATATCCAAGGGGTCATCGTCGGCTCATTCAGACCCGATCACATCCAAGTAATGTACAAAATTTCCCCTACTTCTAAATACATTTATAATTCTGAATTCATAGTGAAATTTCAAAGAAAGGAGTGCACTGAATTCGATCAAACATATCCAAATATAATCAAAGACTGCTGGGGAATTCAAGCAATATTTAGATCCTATACCCATGACAGTTATGCCACAACTTCATTAAATGAATACATGGTTTATATAGCCTTGATGCTATGTAGACTCTTCAAGAGGAAAATCCCTACCCATTTCCCGACAGATTGGGTGCCACTTCTACATGAAGTAGACGATGGTTTCAGCTTCAACTGGGGGGAATTTTTATCCAACAATCTATCTAGCGAGGTTGCAGAGTACCAAACAAAAAAATCGAAAGGTCGACCTTCATATTTTTACATGTCTGCCTATATTATGGATGCGGTTTGTTACATGACTCCATTCCCTTTGATGAGCTAGAGCTGGAACCCAGCCTGTGAGGATCCCATTCATGTTTATCATTCCAAGCTATGGGAGGAGAATGCTAAAGATGTCTTTTATGAAATATGCCACTATGTAGTGATACCTCTACACCAAATTTTGTATGTCTATGTACCCCCTCGTATTTCAGAGAAAATTGTGGGAAATATCAGGGTGATCGCAGATTGGTTTATTGCAAAGGTTTTTTACTATGTCAGTGTTTTCGGGTGATCGATTCCTCCTCATGCACTTCCAAAGTTCTTTCCCGATAGACTGGTGTGCAGGGAGGTGGGATACCAAATAGTAATTGGTAGCATTGGCACAAAATTGAAAGCGGCTCAGAATAAGTTCTGGACGGTTTGTCCTGTACATACTGGTAAGTATTCATTACTTAACTTGGGTCATGCCAAGGTAGAAGTTGTAGCACTGGATGACATCAAATTAGTAGACCTTGAACTCAGAAAACATGACCCTTATCAAATTGTAGGAAATCACCTTACTCACTGCAACATGAAAATATATGAACATGAGGTTTCTCCCTGCGATGACATGTTCAAGGGAGCCAGGACCTACGAAGAAGTATTAGGCAGAGTTCTGGCATTATCACCCGAACTACAGACCAACTTTCTGACTTTCCAGAAGCATCGATGAAGAGGTTTTCCAAAGATATTACAAGAAGAATCAATAACCCCTCTTCCAGCTCAAGGAAGTGTTCCCCTAGGTTTCAGATTAGAGGATCATGACAAAGAGACTGCAGAAGAAAATCCAAAGAAGACTGAAGTGTACTCACAAAAAGAATAAGATTCACAATCAAAGAATCTAGGGTCTGAAACAAGTTCTAAATCCGAGACTCCTTCAAAATCGAGTCAAACAATTTCACCTTTATTATCAACTACTCTTATTGATATCCCCAAAACAACAGGAGAAACTCAATATTTATAATTAGGAAGCCCTATTGCATCATTAACTCCTATACAATCAACCTTTGGGATCCCCCATCTGCAAGTCATGTATGCAAGTGACCTTACTCCTATCTCTAGAGAAGAGATACCCCCCTCTGATTAATTTTTCAGTAAGAAGAGGAAGGCAGTATTAAAGAAGGAAATGCATTTGAGAGAAGGCACAATGGTGAAGAAACACAGAGTGCTTGTAGATGGGAAAAACCTAGAAGAGGAATACTTCTCCAGAGAAGTAGCAGGCTCTATGGGATCTTTGGAAATTGCCAATTTATTTTCAGTTGAATCTCTGAAAACAAGGTTGAAGAAGAAAAATAAAATGATTGCTTAGTTTCAGGAAAAAATAAGGCACACATAAAATAATATTTGAGAGGAGGTAAGCCAAAGAGTTGAAAATGCCAAGACTGCTGACAAATAGGAAATGCAATTGTTGAAACCTAGTTTAGATGAAGCATACAAGCATATGCAAATGAGTCAAGAACATGTTATTCAGTAGGACGAATTAGTGAGAAATCTATAGGCTGAGTTGAAGTCTATTGAAGGACAAGTTGTGAATATAAAAACATTTCAAGCCCAAGCACTAGAGGTGCATGAGAAACTTCAAGTAGAACAACAAAACATGCTTTCTAAGATAGAAACCATTCAAAACTATTTTCTAGAAATAAGCTATTCACTGGATAATATTGATTTCAAGGACAAAGAGGCTAAAACATATCGCGCTACTTTTGAAAAGGTAGTAGAGTTTTTAGCTAGAGAGGAAGTACCATCAATTCTGAAGCTGACTGTAGAAGAACAGATCAGGGGATATATCATATTAATAACATGGGAGACCAATATTGTCGAAAGTAGGAAAATGTAAAGAGAAGTTAAGAAATAATGTGAAGAAGTGTTTGATCAGCTAGATACAAAAGCACTGGGCATTGGTGAAGGTGATTGTCCTAGGCTATTAGGACAGATCAATGTTGTGAGGCACCAACTTCATATCAAGGAGAGCTGGAATGAAGCCTAGCTCGATATCTCACAATTGAAACAACTTAACATCTCCCAAATGGATAAATGGATAATAATGTCAAATCTACAGTTGCAGTCGACAAAGTTTGAAAAGGTAAAGATTGAAGACTGGCTACCCCAAATTCAGAGAAAGTTGTATGTGTTTGAAGCAAAGGATAGAATAGAACCTTCCAGAATTTTGGCACAATTTCTTGGTAGGTGCATCGAGTATGTTGGGCTGAGGAAAGGAATCACTTAAAAGAAATGATGAAATAACGCATGTATGCTTGTTTTTGTCCAATTGTTAGAAAAGTGAAAGTAACCGAGCAAAACGGTTCAAATTCTATATTTTGTAACCATTATCATGTAGGAGATTAGGAGACTACCAACTGTCTAGGCTTGATGTTTTTCTTGTATAAAGACAATTTTGAAAGTGATAACAAAGGGATTTTTCCTTGGCCGATTGTATCAGAGAAATTTTTCATTATCTAGAATTAATACAAATGCAAGTCGAAGACTCTAGATCTCGTCAAGTTTGAGTTATGTGTTCCTCTAATTATTTCATATTTAATATCATTCCTTACATATCTTTGATGAATTCTTAGTGGCAATTTAGTACAACATCTACTGTGGTGATTGATTATTTTAGTCATCTAACTTGTTTACAGTTTTTCCTCTGTACCGGCTATCAGTAGGTACAAGACCTATGAATTACTTATATTTCTATATCTTATGCTTCATTAAAGTTCTTCTTATCTTTTTCTTCTTCTATCACAAAGTGATATTCTTCCCTAGTTGATGCCTCACATTGTTCACAGCTATATGTTTTCTTTCATTTCATGAACAGTTTCCAGTTTAGCTCAAATACGGAAAACAACCTTTGATTTTGTCACACTATTAATTCAAAATTTGAGAAAGTTTCTTCCATAACTAAAATAGAAAAAACAACCTAAAAAGAAACAAATCTTTAAAACTCTTTTTCCTCTATGAAAGTACCTATTACGAGACAACCCAATATCAAAACCGGTCTCATAGACCAGACCAATATCACTTTAACTCTTTTCAACACCATCTTAAAAACTGCCACCACCTGGGTTGAACTTGAACATTCATGGGCAGTCATTAAGTAGGACATTCACATCCAAGAACAATTGGAAGTTAGACAAAGACAACTCATAAATCAACCATAGCTCCTTTTCCCATAAGAGTTGTTTTTTCCTTTCTTTATATCACACACCGTATTTTTGGATGCCTAGACTTTATAATTTCAAGACTTAAGTATAAACTCTGCAACAACATCTTTTTGGCATCGTTGCCAGGGAATAGAGAGACGAAATTATTTTTCCTAGGAAAATGACATTTATAAGTTTCCCTCTCTGATAGTGAACAAAGAGTGAACACCTTTTAAAGGCTCAGTTATTATTCACTTGGTGACTCCACGTCTAAGTAAGATGGCATCTAGGCGAAGGAATACCAAACAAAACCCATATTCTAAGCAGACCAAGCTTGTTTTCGATCCCGAAAAAATACTAAAAACAAGAGGTTTCATTAAGCAAACTACTACGACCTACCAGCCTAAACACACACAGCCTAAGGATAAGTTTCCACTTTAAATGATAACTTCACAATAAGTTCCCACCCAAACCCTTTCCAGAGAAACGATGGCTAAGGAAATTGAAGCCAAGACCACAAACCCGAATTTAGTGTTCCTAAAAATCAAAACTGAATCTCATCTGACTACCTTCTGCGTAAGAAAAGGTGAGAATCCCTTTGTAAAACTCGCATCAATTGATATCACACCAACCCTTCAGTTATATTTCCTGACCTCACAAGGCCTCAAAGAGTATACCATATACTCATATTCCATGCTTGTGGGTTCTCTCGTTTACACTTCTTGCAAGTCGAAGGAACCGAGTCCCCGTATATCATTCCCCCCTCTTTCAGTTTTTTCATCTCCCAAAGAAGCTAAGGGATCGCTATACATATTCCAAAACCCTCTTTATAATATACCAGTCAAATCCCCTAGGATATCTATGGCTACTATAGGAGGAGGAGGGGGCAGCCAAGGGAAACCCCCACCTCCCGGGATTTTTGCCAAAGTAGCTGCTAGATACGCCCCTTTGGTTCTCCCAGTACCCCTTCACGATTTACCTGAGAACCATGTGAAAAACCTACCTAATTTTATTGGGGAAGGAGACCTAACTCCATCTGAACATATCAACTTCTTTTACCAATTCGCAGATATCCTCGGT
The DNA here is from genome assembly GCA_009831015.1 of Picea engelmannii. Taxonomy (NCBI): domain Eukaryota; kingdom Viridiplantae; phylum Streptophyta; class Pinopsida; order Pinales; family Pinaceae; genus Picea; species Picea engelmannii. Next base: position 81,006 of record ML823667.1, read on the forward strand.
CTCGAACATGAAGACGTGTATTGACAATTATTTGTACAAAATTTCGAAGGGTAGGTGAGAACTTGGTTTCGAGGTTTTCCCGTAGATTCAATATTATCTTATGACGCATTAAAAAACTCTTTTCTCAGACAATGGGGTGAAATAAAGGACCACTTATACTATTTAACTGAGTTTGGGGCATTAAGGAAGAAACATTATGAAACGGTTATTGAATTTATCCATAGATTTAATAAATTATATAACAAGATCCCAATCGAAGTTAAACCTTCTCATCCTGCAACAAAGGTAACCTTTGGAGGAGATTTTGATCCCTATTTCACACTATTATTGAGAGAAAGGAGAGAAGCCAACCTTACTCGAATGCAAGACGACGCTGTAGAGATTGAGTCAAATATGATGGATTTTGATAAATTGAAAACAAAATTAGAAATGGGAAACAAAGAGACCAAATGTTTTAAAGAACAAGCAGGACCCTCAGGATCTGGGAGATCCTCAGATGATAAGATGGACGATATGGCTAAGATAATAAAAGAGCTATCAAATAAGATTTCAAGGATGGAGCTAGATCAATCTAAAGAAGATCAATTTGTTAGGAGATATTTCAAAAGAAACCCTAATCCTCATATACAACAAAGACATATTAAAAATGAAATGAAAAGGTTCAAACCCCTTTAAAAAATGAAAATTTTATAGGAGGGAATGACATACAAGAATTTGAAGATCTAGAAGGAGATATGAACAATTTGGGCGATGATTGTCTACAACCTCATTTGACTAAGGGAGATTATGAGAGGTCTCTAGAAACTGAACAACGATATAATAAGGATAGCAACATAAATGATATAGATGATTCTTCCTATCAAGGATTAGTTGATACCATAATGGTCGAGCTCCAACATAAGTACAATCTAAGGCCTAAAAATAAAATCTTGGCGACTACTCCACCAAAGAAAATCCTGCCAAGAGGTGAAATATACAAGCCCACTCCAAAGGATGTCGAGATACACAACACCCAAATAAAAGGAGTAGATCCACAAAATTCCAAAACAAAGGCAACTGAGACCCAAGCTGGGAAAACCAGAATAGCTGAAACGCAGACATTGGAAGTAAAAATAACTGAAAACAAAGCAATGAAAGAGAATAGGCCTGAAAGGAAGGAGACCGAAGTGCCACTCAGAGAAAAAAAAAACAACATAGGGTATTTTAGTCTAGAAAATGAGATTAACAAAATTAAAATATCGATACCTCTGGTTGAACTAGCCAAGAATCCCATTTACCAGAAAAAAATTACCAAAATGATGAATTTTTCAGATATAGGAAGTCAAGATGACGTTATAAATTTGGAAGATGATAAGCCCAATATAATTTTTGGTCTGCATTATGAGGGGTCCAGAGATACCATTGTTCCTTTCTTCATTACACTAAATGAGCACGATCGACTGCTACATAACTACATGCTAGATTCTAGAGCCTCGCATAACGTGATGTCCAAGGCCATTATAGATAGACTAGGCCTTGAAATTACTAGGTCATACAGAGACCTGTATTTTTTTTATTCAAGAAAGGTTAAATGTGTAGGCATGATCAAAGACTTGGTAGTAAATCTTGCACAGATCCTAGTAAAAAGTATTATGATGGATGTGGTTATTGTTGTCATACCTCTGAAATATGGTATGCTATTATCTAGGTCTTGGGGTGCTAATCTCAGAGGATCCCTTCAGCTAGACATGACATACGCCACGATTCCCATTCTCAGAGGACAGTTCACCCGATTATACCAGGAAACGTGGCTGGCATACATGGTAAGTGATACACATAGTCCTAACAATTACCTTGTTTATATCATTGATCAAGATTTTGGAAATTGTATTTTATCAATTGATGATGATATAGATGAATGTGCTGAGGATGTCACATAAAAAAATCAAACAGAAAGGGTAAAATAAAGTGTATATAGTACTGAAACCTGGAAAATGTATTTCGATGGTGCTTCGTCATGTGAAGGAGCAGGTGCAGGTGTACTCTTTGTAGCACCTGGAGATGATTTTGTCATTCCTTTCTCTTGCATACTACAGTGGGACATAGACTACAAAAATAACGTATGCGAGTACGAAGCCTTGGTTTTGGGATTAGAAGCTGCCATAAAGTTAAACATAAAAAACTTGGAATTCTATGGAGATACAGAATTAATTGTCAAACAAGTAAATCAGTAGTATCAGGCCAAGCACCCGAGATTGAGATCTTATAGAAACTGCACCTATGATATAATGGAAAAAAAATTCTTGTCAGTTAATGTTCATTACATTCCCCATACAAAAAATTTGCGAGTTGATTTGTTAGCTAAAGCAACCTCAACTTTTGCACCTCCTACAGCTTTAAAACTTAAGTATCACATTGAGGTGAGGCATATACCTTCCATACCAAACAATATACAACACTGGAAGGTCTTCGAAGATGATGAACAGATCAAAAAATTCCTCGAAATGGTGGAAGACTTTGTTGAAACGCATATCGACCAAGAAAACCAAAACAATCATACTTGGATTATGCAAGAAGGGGAGGATCCTCAAGAGTTCCAAGATAAGATCGCAAATCATCGCATGTTAGTGCTAAAAAATAATCAAATCCCTAAAGGTCTAATCCCCCTAGAAATATTATTTGATCGTAATGATATGCCATTGAAATCTACATTGCACCCTCAACCAGATGAAGTCGAAGATTGCGATATAGGCACAAAAGAAGTGCCTAGAATAGTAAAAATATCAAAATACCTTGCTCCCGAGATGAAAGGTAGATATGCAGATTTACTCAAGCAATACAAATATGTATTTTCTTGGTCTTATGATAAGATGAGAACTTATGACACCACAGTGATCAAACACAAGATTCCATTAAAGCCAGGCATTAAGCCTTTCAGACAGAAGCTCAAGAAAATAAATCCCATATTATTTCCTGTGGTCGAAAGGGAAGTAAAGAAACTCCTGGATGAAAAAATAATTGTACCACTCAGGTACTCTCAGTGGGTATCCAACCTGGTCCCAATTAGGAAGAAGAGCGGAGAAATCAGACTGTGTGTAGATTTTAGAAATCTAAATAAATTATCTCTTAAAGACAATTACTCGCTACCCAAAATGGACCATGTTTTAGAAAATGTAGTCGGAGCGAATAGGATGTCCATGATCGATAGTTTCTCCAGTTACAACCAGATTTTCGTGAGTGAGCATGATGAAGAAAAAATAGCCTTCACCACCCCTTGGGGTACATTTATGTATGATAAAATGCCTTTTAGTTTAATGAATGCAGGTGCTACCTTCCAGCGGGCTATGGATATTATCTTCATCGGCGAAAGAGATAAATTCATGGTTATTTATCTTGATGATCTGACCGTTTTTTCTATATCTGATGAAGATCATCTGATACATCTCAAGCAAACATATGGGAAATGTCACAAATTCGGTTTGTCTTTAAATACAAAAAAGTATCACTTTGCAATGCAAGAAGGTAAGATCTTGGTCCATATTGTATCTTGAGACAGAATTAAAATCGATCTTAAAAGGGTCAAAGTTATTGACACTATAAATATTCCTAGAAATGTAAACGAAATCCAGTCAGTTTTAGGGAAAATAATTTTTTTGAGGAGATTTATCCCGAACTTTGCCGAAATTGTGAAATTGATTATAGATATGTTAAAGAAGAACATCAAATTTAAATGGATGGTTGAAGCTAAAGCATCATTTGCGCACATCAAGAAAATTATAGGTGAATCACCTGTACTGGCAAGCCCTGATTATCTCAAGGAATTTTTGATCTTCTTGTTTTCATCTGAACACACAATCGTGACAGTACTCCTACAAAAGAACGAAGAAGGTTTCGAGCAACCAATAGCATTCTTCAGTAAAATTCTCAGAGACACAGAATTGAAATATGACATAATAGAAAGCAAACATACACTATGGTGAAGGCACTAAAGGCCTTCATAACCTATGTGTTACACTCCAATATAATTTCTATGTACCCACCAGTTCCATTAAAGATATATTGGTCCAACCTGATAGCGATGGGAAGAGGGGTCAATGGCTTGCTAAGATTCAAGAATTCAATTTAGAGGTGAAACCGACAAATCTTGTAAAAGGACAAGGTTTGGCTAAGCTACTAGCCGAATCAAATTTCAGAGCGCTCAGTATAAATAATATACAATAGTATGAAGGATGTCTGGATATGGACGAACTCAAAGACCAAGTAGCTACAACTAGTATAAAAAAAAAATTACAACTTTAGTGTGGTACAAAGATATAGTATCATATCTTCTGACTTTGAAATTCCAGAGTGATATGGCTACATCCAAATCTAGAACGTTTAAACTGCATGTGGTGAAGTACTGTATTTTAGAAAGCCAATTGTATTGGAAAGACCCTCTAGGTTTTCTACTGGTTTGCCAAGTTGAATCAGAGACTGAAAAAGTCATAAATGAATTCCACAAAGGGGTGTGCGGAGGGCATCAAGCGTGGAGAGAAACGACTTATAAAATCTTGAGAGTGGGATATTATTGGCCTAAATTGTTCACATATGTAAATGCCAAATTCAGAGCCTGTGATTCATTCAATTATTTGTAGGCAAGGAGAAACTCCCAGCAGTACCTCTCATCCCGACTAAAGCATAAGCTTCGTTCCAACAATGGGGGTTGGATTTTATAGGTGAGATTAATCCACATTTTAGTGTGCAACAAAAATGGATCCTAACTGCTACATATTATTTCAAAAAATGAGTAGAAACTATTCCAACAAGAAAATTCACAGATTCAGTGGTGATAGACTTCCTGGAAGAAAACATATTATCTAGATTTGGATGTCCCTAAAAGATAGTTGCAGATAATGCATAGGCATTCAATCTATGGCAATGATTAGCTTTTGCCAAAAGTACAATATTATATTGGGTCACTCCACAGAATACTACCCCTAAGGCAATGGGATAGCAAAATTGTCAAATGAAAGATTAATTACCATAATTAAGAAGGTGTTGAATGAAAATAAAAATTCTTGGCATCTACATTTGAAATACGCCCTATGGGAAAACCGAATAGGCACCAAGAAATCGATTGGCACTTCTCCATTCCAAATGGTATACGAAACTGACGTGGTATTACCCATAAACCTGGCTCTACCTATGATGAAGCTTTGGCAAGATGAAAAATAAGAACCAAACCATGTGACAATAAGAATAAATCAACTGATTGAAGTTCAACAGAATAGGGCTAAGGTTGACAAAAGGATGCAGAAATATCAAGAAAACATGAAAGCACTATTTGATCATAAGGATAAATACGGGGAATTCCTCCTTGGTGATTTGGTTTTGAAATGGGATGCTAGGAGGGAAGACTCAACAAAACATGGAAAATTTGATCATATTTGGTATGGACCATTCAAAGTCTCAGATTCTGAAGGGAAGAAGTCATTTCTATTAGAAAATTTGGACGGTAAAATTCTCAACACCCCTATCAACGGGCATTATTTGAAGCACTATATGCAATAAACAATTTCCAAAATTCCATTGTATATACCGGCTTGTGTTTTCTATTTTTATAGTTTTTTCATAAGTTTTACTTTCACCGCAAATAAAACAGGTTAGATATCTCTTATAAATAAAGATATAAAATATTCAACACATTGAATTCTATCAATCTTTAAACCTTGACGCTTTTTATGTTGTCTCCTTGTAGGATTTTGGTCTATGACCCAAACATAAAAAAGAAGAGAACGGATGGTTAGGTACTAGGAAATTGATTCGCTCAAAATGGGTGATAAAAATAATTTACTAAGATGAGAATGAAATGGTAAGACAAATGTATGAATTTCCAAAATGTATGGACTTTAAATAAATATCACTTAGGTGTAACAACGGTCTCATGAGTATGAACTTTTTCGCCCGAGAGATAATCAAAAGAATGAATTTTTCTATGGATCATGAAGGATTCTTCTGAACAAAATAAAAATAAGTAAAATAAAGAGGAGAAGTAAAGTGACCTCAAAAAGGGTTCCAAGAGTCAGGATTGCATTTCCACAACTAGGTTTATGAAGTCCAAAGCCTTTGTTGTCATACTATCCCAATCTGTGGTACCTTCCCCCTGATCCCATATGCCTTCCCATGATTTCCACAGAGGAAGGAGAGGTTACACTTTAGCTCTGAAAGCAGACAAACGATTCTTTATAAGAAAGGCAAGTCCTCACGACTCTTCAAACTCTTACTGAACGAAGATATGTATAGGCTAATCCTAACTCCCTTGGTTCTTTTAACCAGTTCTAAAAAATTTAGTCTTGCTCAAAAGAAGGTCCCTGGAAATAAAATTCTCCCGTAAGTTTTCCTACAGACTAAGATGTTTTGAAGGCCGAAAAGAAACTGATCTAGAGTAATCAAAGTGAGTTGACAGACCTTTGTTGAAAAACTATACACAGATATCACCCCTGGTATACTTTATACTAATTTATTTTCCCCACTTCATGTCGAAGAAAATATAAGACAGATGGTGAAAGGAAATTCAAAAAATTGATTTCCTCCATCTAGTCCAAAAAAGGGGTGATGAAAGGAAATTCATAAAATGATTGCCCTCATCTCAACACTTGAATGAAAAATTACAATTTGAAGTGGTGAAAGGAAATTCAATAAAGGGAATAAGATAACTTCACTAGGGTACTGAACAGGCTCACTGACAGTGAAGCAATGTCTAAGATATATGTAAGGTTGTTATACATGAGCCATATTATACTCTGGTAAATCAGTTTTCTTCTAAGTTCGATCTACATCCCAAGTTCACGCATGACTCCCTGATTAAAAACATTATAATTACTTCACCTTGAGGTAAGCAAGATCAACAGAACCTGTTAAAATTCCTAAGGTTGTTTGGGTTATCTTAAGCAGACCACAAATCAATATCAGGAAAGAGGAAGTCAAATGGCCTAAAAGTGAGACTAAATAGTGTTTGGGTTTCGAAAGCTTTCAGAGATAAAGATGTAACCCCCTTTTTCCCTTGCACCCTCTTCCTAAAAACGTCTTTGCAAAAACAAACTAATGACTCCATTGGACCAACAAAGGCACATGGTCTATAGTTATTCTCATCCCATAGGGAAACGAAATCCCTAGATGGAGCCTATGTTGAAACAAAGTTTATTTTTTCTTCTCTAAATCCAAACCTCCTTTTTTCCTAATTATGGAGCTGCCCTTAGTTCAAAAAGAAGTCAAAATGTCTTTCGGAACTTTCGTTTTTCAGAGTTCGGTCATTCACGAAGTATGTTTTTTAACAACAAATCCTAAGTCTCGGTGTCGAAGCCCCGAAAATTGATGTTTTAAAAGGAATTTAACCGATCTTAAAAGTAACGATTAAAAACGTTAACGACCTTCCAAGCCTTCCACATGTTATTTTTTGGTAATCTTAACTCGAGAATCTTTTAAAGTCCCGACGCACTGATCACGAAATACCTTTTAATCAAGATTAATTAGGTTTTAAAATTTTTAACGAATCGATAATCAGTCGTAATTCGTCAAATCAGAAAGCCGACCTTGAGTCTCCTTAAACCCTGATTCCCGAAGTCATGAAGTTCTTAAAAGCTAATGCTATTTTTATTAAGAAGTAAGAAGGTTTAATGATAATAAATCTCATCATGATTTCGCGATCTAGGATTTCTTGCGTTAAAGAGCCATCAGAGTCCTCATACTAAAGTCCACAAAAGGTAAAGGTTAACCTCTAATCACGATTAATTAAAGGGTTAAAACAAGCGATTAGCTCCTAAATAAATCCTGTCTCGGTTTCACGATTCGGGATTTACTTGTGTCATACCTCTTAGGGACACGATGTGCGAAACTATGTAACATGAAATCCCAAAATAATTAAGCGCCTAAACACAGATTAACTTAACTTTAAAGAGGGATTGATGATAATTAAATAGATTTTTGTGTTTCGCTATTCGGGAGTTTTCAATGACATTCCTTTGAAATCCCAATTTTGAATCATCTATATGTGGTAGTCTCTATAACGGATTAATGAAGATATTTTGAACATAGAGTGCGTATCTCTAGGTGTACCATCTCCATTAAAGCATTTAATTTTTTCGGTACGATAAATTTAAGACAAGTTAAAGGTAAATAAAGGTTTGTTATTTCGAATTTCATTCTTACTTTCAGACTAGGAGTGAGTTATATTTAGAGTAACTCACACATTTCTCCTCTGCAACAGGTTTTCATTTAGCACAAACACCATGGCACCGAGAAAATCACCTAAGAAGAGTGAAGAAGTAGGTGGAAGCTCAAATCCGGATGGAAATGTGGTATTAGACACTACGCCACATGTTGTGGATTCATTCAAATATTGGAGGCAGATTTTTGAGAGCTTGGACTATAAGATTAGGAATTGCTCCGACGATTTAGGGAATGAAAGGATTGAAAATAAACTCAGTAACATAACAGAGTCTAAGCTGCACAAAAGAGCCACATGACCGAGACTCATGCCATATAATGACATGTATGTTGGGCTTTAGAGAAAACTGATGTTCTGACAAGGAGCATTCAAAACAACCAAGGGGTCATCGTCAGCTCATTCATACTCGAGCATATCCAAGTAATGTAAAAAATCCCCCCTACTTCTAAATACATTTATAATGCCGAATTCATAGTGGAATTTAAAAGAAAAGAGTGCAATGAATTCGATCAAACATATCCAAATATAATCAAAGACTGGTTGAGAATTCTAGCAAGATTTAGAGCTGATACCCACGGCAGCTATGCCACAACTTCATTAAATGAATACATGGTTTATATATCCCTGATGCTATGTAGACTCTTTGGGAGGAAAATCCCTACCCATTTCCCAACATATTGGGTGCCACTTCTACATGAAGTAGTTGAGGGTTTCAGCTTCAACTGGAAGAAAATTTTATCCAACAATCTAGCTAGTGAGGTTGTAGAGTACCAAACAGCAAAATCGAAAGGCCGACCTGCATATTTTTACATGTGTGCCTATATTATGGATGTGGTTTGTTACATGAATCCATTCCCTTTAATGAGCTGGAGTTGGAACCCAGCCTGTGAGGATCCCATTCATGTTTATCATTCTAAGCTATGGGAGGAGAATGCTAAAGATTTATTTTATGAAATCTGCCACTACATAGTGATACCTCTGCACCAAATTGTCTATGGATATACACCCTCTCGTATTTCATAGAAAATTGTAGGAAATCTCAGGGCGATCGCAGATTGGTTTATTGAAGAGGGGTTTTCCTATGTCAGGGTTTTCGAGAGCTCGATTCTTCCTCATGCGCTTCCTAAGTTCCTTCCCTACAGACTGGTGTGCAGAGAGGTGGCCTACCAAATAGTAACTGGTGGCATTGGCACATAATTGAAAGTAGCTCAGAAGAAGTTCTGGCTGGCTTTTCCTGTACAGATTGGGAAGTATTCATTACTTAACTTGCATCATGCCAAGGTAGAAGCTGTAGCACTGGATGACATCAAATTAGTAGACCTTCAAATCAGAAAACATGACCCTTATCAAATTGTAGGAAATCACCTTACTCACTGCAACATGGAAATGTATGAACATGAGGCTTCTCCTTGCGATGAAATGTTCAAGGGAGCCAGGACCTATGAAGAAGTATTAGGTAGAGTTTTTGAATTATCACCCAAACTACATACCATCTTTCTGAATTTCCAAAAGCATCGACGAAGCATTTTGCCAAAGATATTACAAGAAGAATCAACAACCCCTCCTCTAGCTCTAGGAAGTGTTCCCCCAGGTTTCGGATCAGAGGCTCATGATAAAGAGACTGTAGAAGAAAATCCAAAGAATACTGAAGTGTCCTCACAAAAAGTAGAAGCTTCACAATCAAAGAATCCAGGGTCTGAAACAAGTTCTAAATCCGAGACTCCTTCAAAGTCGAGTCAACTGATTCCCCCTTCTTCATCAACTATTCCTACTAATATCCCCAAAACATCAGGAGAAGATGAATCTTCAGAATTGGGCATCCCTATTGTATCAATAACTCCTATACAATCAACCTTTGGGATCCCCCATCTGCAAATCATGTATGCAAGTGACCTTACTCCTATCTCTAGAGAAGAGATACCCCCCTCTGACTACTTTTTCAGTAAGAAGAGGAAGGCAGTATTAAAGCAGGAAATGCATGTGAGATAAGGCACAATGGTGAAGAAACACAGAGTGCTCGTAAATAGGCAAAACCTAGAAGAGGAAGACTTTACAACAGAAGTAGCAGGCTCTATGGGAGCTTTGGCAACTGCCAATTTATTTTCAGTTGACTCTCTGAAAACAAGGTTGAAGTAGAAAATCAAATGATAGCTCAGTTGCAGGACCAAATAAGGCACACATAAAATAATATTCGATAGGAGGTAAACCAAAGAGTTGAAAATGCCAGAATTGCTGACAAACAGGAAATGCAATTGTTGAAATCTAGTTTAACTGAAGAAAACAAGAAGATGCAAATGAGTCAAGTACAGGTTATTCGGCAGGAGGAACTAGTGAGAAAGCTACAGGCTGAGTTGAAGTCTATTGAAGGACAAGTTGTGAATAGAAAATCATTTCAAGCCCAAGCACTAGAGGTGCATGAGAAACTTCAAGTAGAGCAACAAAACATTCTTTCTAAGATAGAAACCGTTGAAAACTATTTCCTAGAAATAAGCCACTCGCTGGATAACATTTATTTCAAGGAGAAAGAGGCTACAACAGCTCGCGTTGCTTTTCAAAAGGTAGTAGCATTTTCGGCTAGAGAGGAAGTACCAACAATTCCAAAGCTAACTGTAGAATAATAGATCAGGGGAGATATCATATTAAAAACGTGGGAGACCAATATTGTTGAAAGTAGGAAAATGGAAAGAGAAGTTAAAAAAGAATGTGAACAATGTTTTGATCGACTAGATACAAAAACACTGGGCATTGGTAAATGTGATTGTCCTGGGCTATTAGGACAGATCAATGTTGTGAGGCACCAATTGCATATCAGGAGAGCTGGAATGAAGCCCAGCTCGAGATATCACAATTGAAATAGTTTAACATCACCCAAATGGATAAATGGATAATAATGACAAATCTACAGTTGCAGTCGACAAAGTTTGAAAAGGTAAAGATTGAAGACAAGATACCCCAAATTCAGATAAATTTGTATGTGTTTGAAGCAAAGGATACGATAGAACCTTTCAGAATTTTGGCACATTTTCTTGGCAGGTGCGTCGAGTGTGTTGGGCTGAGTGAAGGAAGTTCTTCAAAGAAATGATGAAATAACGCATGTATCCTCGTTTTTGTCCAATTGTTAGAAAAACAAAAGTAACCAAGCAAAACGTTTCAAATTCTATATTCTGTAACCATTAGCACGAAGGATATTAGGAGACTACCAACCATATAGGGTTGATGTTTTTCTTGTATAAAGACAATTTTTAAAGTGATGCTAAAGGGATTTTTTCTTGGCTGATTGTATCAGATAAATTTTTCATTAGCCAGAATCAATACAAATGCAAGTCGAAGACTCAAGATCCCATCAAGTTTGAGTTATGTGTTCCTCCGATTATTTCATATTTAATATCATTGCTTATATATATTTGATGAATGCTTAGCTGCAATTTAGTACAACATCTATTGTGGTGATTGATTATTTTAGTCATCTAATTTGTTTACATTTTTTCCTTTGTACCGACTATCCAAGACCTATGAATTACTTAGATTTCTATATCTTATGCTTCATTAAAGTTCTTCTTGTCTTTTTCTTCTTCTATCACAAAGTGATATTCTTCCCTAGTTGATGCCTTACATTGTTCACAGCTATATGTTTTCTTTCATTTCATGCACAATTTTCATTTTAGCTCAAATATGGGAAACGACCTTTGATTTTGTCACACTATTAATTCAAAATTTGAGAATTTTTCTTACATAATCTAAAATAGAAACAACAACCTAAAAAGAAACAAATATTTAAAACTCTTTTTCTTCTATGATAGTACCTGTTACGAGACAACCCAATATTGAACCCAATCTCACAGACCAGACCAATATTGCTTTAACTCTTTTCAAAACCTCTTAAAAACTGTCACCACCTAGGTTGAACTTGAACGTTCATGGGAAGTCATTGAGCAAGACATTAGCATCCAGGAATAATTGGAAGCCAGACAAAGACAACTCAAAAATCAGCCATAGCTCATTTTCCCCTAAGAGTTCTTTTTTCCTTTCTTTATATCACACACCCTCTTTTTCGATGACTAGACTTTATACTTTCAAGCCTTAAGTATAAACTCAAGAACAACAGTCCCAAACCCGAATTTCCTTGGCCTCCGCATGTGATACTTTGTCAGCTGCCTCTTCATGAAATCCAGTAAAGTAGTACTCCACTCAAAAACTTGTGCATTTAATCTCTGAACAACACAATTTATATGCACTTGGGAAACCTGATACAAAGATGGGGATCTAGTGATCCACTTGATGAGAAAAACTATCACTTTTAGTGATAGGTCTAAGATATTGTTTACCAGCACCAACGTGCCAATTTTGTATGTTCTTGCTTCACAATGGAGTCCAATCAAATCCACTATGTTGTGAGGTCTGGATGGAAAAGTGCGAAAATTGATTGGTTCCCCTCTCCTTGAGAGGTCAGTCAGAAATTAGATATCCTTGGTTGTTGGATTCAATGACTGTCCCTCAAGCATGAAGGCCTTTGCGTTAAGATGCCAATAATCAACCAAGGCGTTAATTCGCCTAGTTTGTTCCTGCATGAAAGGACATTGCAAGAAATTTAACAAACCACATTGCGCCAATGCAACAATAGCAGCAGGGTTCTCACTGACCAGAAAATCAATGTCCTCATGCTCCCTCTCTCTCCAATGAACTTACATCCTACAATTCACAATTTCATGAGGGATTAGCTCTTTAATTTGTTGATTGTTTTCCACAAAATGGAGGGTACACGCGGGCTGTAGTGTGCACAGCGGCGTGTGCACATGTGCAACTTTTCTCCTGCCCATGTGCACACGTAGGCTGTCATAGGACAACCCACGTATACGTAGGGCTGACCTTTTTAAAGGTCGATTCCCCTCCAAAAAACAAAATTAAAAGCATAAAGGAAGAATTGAAATGCAAGAGGGGTTAGTATGTACTTACTTGGTCCAAGTGGAAATTTGTTTCGTCCACTGAATCTCCCGGAATCAACTCTTTTAGTGAAGGGGTGTTTTTGGCTTTTTGTCAATTTCTCAATTCGCAATGGTGATAATGAGCTACCAACTTCTATTTATAGTCTTTTTGGCCCCTTTTTGTCATTATTTTGGCCCTTTTTGTCATTTCTTATAGCCTGAAAATCATTTAGTATGTTCCAAGAGTTTCTTATGAAATGTTACGATAAATGTTTCTTTGGGTATTGGGAATTTTTTGGATATTTAGGTCATTTTGAAGGTCCTTTGGTAAAAAGTTATTTTTTCGACGTGTTGCATCTAAGTTAGGATTCCACCTCCACTTTCGATATCTCATTGTCTTCTCTTTTCCATAGGATTGACCCCACCGAGTTATGACACAGAACCATCTTTGATGCTTTAGAAGTGTCGTAATTTAGTGGTAGAGCCTAACCCTTCATGGATGCTCTAGGTAGATCTTGGTTGCATTTTTTGGTATCCATGTCGTCACTATTGACTATAGGCTTGGGAGTCCTTATTAGTTTTTATTGATTATGAGTATGAGCCTCATTTTCACGATTCATTATCACTCTTGAACTCACCCTCGGGACTCCCAAAACACAACAAGTCTCCTTTTAAGCCCTTTTCAGACCCTCTAAACATGAAAATATTGCCGAGGGATCTTGTTGACCTTCATGCTCGCTAAACTAAAATTTGAAGGCACATTTGTCTAGTGGTACTTTACCCATTTTTCATTCTGGATGGTCAACTGTATGAACAAAGGTATACTCTAGGAGCCTTGGTTCTCTAGAAGAGTATTCTCAGGTATAATTTTACCCCTTTTTTGGGCTCGAGAGACTAAATTTACGAAAAAAGGAACCCCCACAAAGTCCATAGTTAAGCTCTTTTCAGACTCCCTAAAATTGAAAAGATCGTCGAGTGACCTTATTCCTTCACACTCGTTAAAATGGTCTAGAAGAACATACCATATGGAGTCCATAGTTAATCTTTTTTCAGACTCCTTAAATATGAAAAAAATGCCAAGTGATCTTGTCTTTATCACACTCATTAAAATGGTTTTGAATAGACATCTTATTGATGCTAGTTTACCCCTTTTTCGAACCGAATAGACTACCTTCAAAAATGGTACCCTAGTGGAGTCTCCTTTTACATTTTTTCAGACTCTCTAAATATGAAAAACCACCGAGTTTACCTTCTCTGGGCTCATTAAAACCACATCGAAGGACGTGTTGAGCACTCAACACACCCTAAAAAAGGTCTATGACTTTTCTTCTTTTTTGGGTACCACTCAATCTCTTGCATCGACTGTCCTCACTTCAGTTATGAAACTAATACCTTCAATTATCTTGTATGTTTCATGATTGAATTAATTAAAGTTTATTTGAACTTATAACAAAGAGTCATCTTAACCATAAAGACGACTTGACAACCACTCAAGGAATCGACTACCTAGAAGTTTCCCCAATACGCTTCAAAGGTTCAGCATCGGTCAAAGTGGTAAGGTGGAAAAAATCATTTGGAAAGTCAAAGTAGCCAAGTATCGACACTCATCGGCGTCGACCGATGAAAGTGTTTCTTTCCTATAAACACACCCCAAGAAGGATTTCACCGAAGACCAATCCATTCAGTTTCGGTAGAAAAATGTAATAGTAAACGCCAAGCAAATCGGGAAGTACAATCACCGACCTCTGACCCCCGATATATTTTAGGCATCATTTTTATTTTTCAAATACAACCCAATATCGGCACCCGTAGTACTTAGTCTGTTATTAACATTTTCAGCGCGAGTAAGGTCCCAAATAAGATCTTAACTTATCAGCGATTACCTCCCGTAATTAAAATATTTCTAATGATTCAGGGTCGATAACACCACGAAAGCATCATTTAATATCAGACACTTCACAAAAGGGAAACATATCAACAGACCAACAGTACCACAATGACAATTACAAGATCAAATAATTTGTGCAAACTAATGAATTATGATAAGAAAACACGGTCAATTTTCTAATTTTGCATCCATAAAGAAGCATAATACATTCGTAATACTTTCAATACTTAGTATTAAAGGGCTCTCGCCAAGGCTGGATCACATACAACTAAGCCACACCAAAACTGAGACCAATCGGTTTGGTAACAATGAAAAGACAAGTATCATTACAATGAAAGAGAAAGAGAAAAGGAATTTTGCCCAAAAAGACAAAATCACTCACGAGAATGTGAGGCAGGAGATTGCTCGTTATACCTCCCCGCACGCAAACCTTTCCCCGATTTTCTACTCATACCCTGCACTATGTTATTTTCTCCCACCGCCCATTGTGCCTCCTGCAGTTGCACAATTGTATCTTATGCTTTTCGAAGCCATATCTATAGCCAAACCGTGCTTCCTACGTGACCCTATGATGACGTTATCTCCTTGTCTTTTTCCACCAATGGATGTCACAGGTCTCTATTCTCTTGGTAGAGTTTGGCTATCTCATGTTTAGCTCATTCTAATTCCTAAGCTAGGCTCTCAACGAGAGAAGCTGGTGATTTTTCCTGTCATCTCCCGCTTCCTCTACTAGTAGTCCCAACTCTCCCCAACCAGTTGGTAGGCATCGTAGACCCCTCAGGGGTGGACGTACACTTAGCTTGACCGAAAGGCGGTTTTCCTCCCCTTCGCTCGATTTTTTCCTAGGCCTTCCTCTTCTCCGTAGTTTCTACTCATGAGAAGTTGCGTTTACCAACATACCTTTCTCAGACACACCCTTTTCAGCTTCAATCTCCATTGGGGACACCGAAACTACAAGATACCAGATATATAAAATATGCAGAACAGAAATAAAATGCTAGAAATGGCAGAATAACAGTAAAATATCTAGCATAATCTTCACAATACATATAAATGATATACGAAATAGCAACAAAAAAAGCACTTTGATTCAGAAAGCAATGTTCACATGCCTCTTCAAGGGGGCAACCTCCAGTCGAGCAGTGCTCTGTTACAATAATCTCCAAGCTAGGGTTCTCATACCCTCGCCCCTTATTTATACTAAATATGTCTATTAAGAGAAGCATTTAGAGGAAGATCCTTCTAGAAGCGGAAGCTTCTATTAGGTCTTCTTACATCCGCCTTATTCTATTTTATTGAAAGGCCTTATTAATATTGACCTCTATTACATCCGAATACATTGATCTGCCTATGTGCAGGTTAGGACCTTAACATGTCCGCCCCCTTAAAAACAACCTTGTCCTCAAGGCTTGAGATGTGGAAACTATCGTAGAATGGTAGCTGGTTCCCAAGTGGCATCTGCTGGAGTCATGTCTTTCCACTGTACTAGCACTTCCTTGATGGTTCTCTGACGCAGGAGACGCTCACGCTGGTCCAAAACTGCTTCTGGCTGTAGCCAAATGGATCCTTCTTCAGCTAACTCTGGAAGGTTGGTTTGAATTTGGCACCTGGTTCCAATCACCTTCTTCAAGCATGAAACATGAAAAACAGGATGTAGCTTCGAATGACTGGGCAGAGCTAACTAATATGCAACTTGTCCCACACGCTTGAGAACTGTGTAAGGGCCATAGAATTTGGGTGCTATCTTCTGACACTGCTCGGCCTTGAGGGAAGTTTGCTTATATGGTTGCAGTCTTAGAAACACTTGATCCCCTTTTGCAAATTGACATTCAGAGAGACCTTGATTTTCTTGCTGCTTCATTCTATTATGTGCCATGACGAAGTTCTCTTTAAGGGTACAAAGGATGTCCTCTCGAACTGTAAGTGTTTGGTCAACCGCATGGACCTTCCAGGTACCCGGTAAGTATGAGAGAACTGAAGGTGGCTTTTTTCGATATACTGCTTCAAAAGGAGTCAAGCGAGTGGTTGTATGGTATGTAGTGTTGTACCACCATTCAACGAGGGGTAACCATTGAGCCCACTGGTGTTGTTTTTTAGAGGCAAAGCACCTTAGATATGTTTCCAAACACTTGTTGACAACTTCCGTTTGACCATTCATTTGGGGATGATAAGCTGAGTTGAGATGCAATTGTGTGCCTTGTAGCTTAAACAATTCTTGCCAAAAATTGCTTGTGAAAGTTGGGTCTTGATCGGAAACAATAGAGTGTGGCATGCCATGCAGCTTGAAGACCTGGTCCATGAATATTTGAGCCACCGTGGATGCAGTAAATGGGTGGGGAAGAGAGAAAAAATGAGAATACTTGGAGAGGCGATCCACCACCACCATTATGACTGATTTATTCCCCGGTTTGGGTAAGCCTGTAATAAAGTCGATAGTGATATCCTTCCAAATAGTAGGGGGAATCGGAAGCGGTTGGAGGGTGCCTGGAGATTTGACTGTTTCTCCCTTGTTGTGTTGACACACCTCACATTCAGGAACAAAATTACGGATGTCCTGTTTCATACCATCCTAGAAAAAATAGCGTTTGACTCGGTCATATGTTTTGGTGAACCCTGAGTGCCCCGCTGTGGGTGTAGCATGAAGCTTAGAAATCACCGTGGATTTGAGCTTGGATTGTTTACTTAAATACAAGCGACCTTTGTATCGAAGCTCATCCTGGAGCTAGGAGTACCCTAGGGGAGCCAGAGCCTTGTTCTGCAGTTTCTGGATAAGATGCAAACTTTTGGGATCTTGAAGCCATTCCTGGAACACAGCTTGGAGCCAATCAGGTACAATGAAATAAAGAGAAAAAAGGGATCCTTCGTCTTCATATTTTCGGGACAGTGCATCCGCCACGACATTGTCTTTGCCCTTCTTGTAAATGATCTCATAATGATATCCAAAGAGCTTAATCACCCATTTTTGTTGTTCCTGGGAGGAAATGTGTTGTTCCAGAAAGTACTTGAGTCTTTGATGGTCTGTCTTAATTTGGAAGTGTTTCCCCAAGAGATACGGATGCCACATCTCAACGGCATGCAGAATCGCCAACATTTATTTTTCATAAATGGGTTTGCCCAGATTCTTTTCAGACAGTTGCTTTCTAGTGAAGGCCAAAGGTCGACCCTCTTGCATAAGGACAACACAAATTCCTTTCCCCGAGGCATCACATTCCAACACAAAAGTCTTTGTGAAGTCGGGAAGGGCTAGAATTGGAGTGGTGCACATGGTCGTCTTCAAGGTTTGAAAAGCTTGAGCAGCTACTGGAGTCCAAGTGAAAGGGTTCTTTTTTAGGAGAGCCGTGAGAGGTGCTGCAATCTTGCCATAGTTCTTAACAAACTTGCGATAATACCCTGTGAGGCCCAAAAAACCACGCAAGATTTTGAGAGTCTTTGGGTGCGACCAGTCTTGCATAGCTTCAATCTTTCTCGGTTCCACCGTGACGCCATCCTTTCCCACCAGATGACCCAAGTATTCTACTTCGGAGGCACCAAAAGCACATTTGGACTGTTTCAGGAAAAGTTGGTGCTGAGAGAGTAGGTGGAGAACTTGATCCACATGATTAAGATGGTATGTCCAGGTTTTGCTATATATGAGGATATCATCAAAGAAAACTAAGACAAAATGACAAAGAAAAGGGCGGAAAACATGGTTCATGTAGTGTCCCCAAGGTCGAGGCCCGTTACAGATCATGTTATATGCAAAGAATTGTAAATATGTTCTATAGGCTGGTGAGCCAAGTTTTGTATAAGTTGTAGGCTTATGTGTTTTGTTAGGCCAGGGAGCCCTAGTGTTGAAGGCCAGGATCCTGTTGATGTACTTGTATGTATGCGGGTCAATTAATAAAATATAAATACCGCCAGTGCAGACCGACCACGATGACTGAGTGATGGGGGATTGAGCGTCCACAGAGTGGGCAAGGGATCAGGGGCTGGAAGGTGGGAAAGGGGCTGAGTGAGGAGCCTAGGGGCTAAGCCTAGGGGGCTTAGGCCTGGAATAATATTTTAATATTATTTCCTAAAAATCCATATGCATATTCTTTTATCCTAAGTCCTTTTGGAAGGACCGTGAGTTCCCAAGTGGTGGAAGGAAGGCGTACAGATGGAATGCATGCAGTTCCCAGGGTGACAAGTGTCAACCCTGGTGCATGAAAATAAAACAGAGGCAACAAGCTATGAGTGGGGTTCTCATTCCATTCGACCCGATTGCCTGGGGGGGAACAGTACGAGCCAGTCTGCATGAAGCCCCGTGTATGTCTGTTGCAGAGGGGAAGCCTATGTTTTGCGTGGAAGATCCGTGTACACCCTCTGTTGGGAGCCGTGGAGTCTATGTCTGTCTCTGAGATAACCTGTGAGAGTAATTCCCAGCTTGTGAGAAGCTAGTGAGGATGTCAGGAAAGAATCTTGTGGTTCAGGGAAGCCGAGTTAGCCTATGTGTGAAGTCCCTGTTCCGAAATCATTGCTGTGAGATCATCCAGTGATTGCTGAATTGATTTGGGGAAACCTGTGTCTGTGTTTCCTGTGGATTGTTATGACCACGCAGTACTGGACTGCGTGAGGCTTGTTGGCTTATGAGCGACTCCTCCAGGTGAGAGAGTGCGCAGAGGGAGAAGAGAACTCCTGGAAGTAATCCCTGTAGCTTCCATAGAGCCCAGAGACTTCCGGTCCGGTCTGTTCCTGTAACCCAAGGTAAGGGGGACTGGCAGCCGAAGGACTGTCTAGGTGACAGAGAAGGTGCACTCCCCTAGGGTGGAGCAGGCATGTGGGGAATGAGGGTCTGTGGGC
>ML823667.1:115305-138203 GCA_009831015.1 Picea engelmannii
CCAGGGCAAAGGGTTATCCTTCATTTAATCACAGCAGTTCGGCTTCAACATAAGGTTATGTCGCAAATTCATTGCGAGGATGTTTTATTTTTAAACTTGAATGAATATTGTGCCAATCATAAGTCTAATAGAATTTCCGATAGAAGTTTTACCAAAGGACTTCGCACTAACAGAAGAATAATTCGATCGCTCGAGGAATAGATTGGGTTGATTATAAGGAATTAATTAAAAAAATGAGACATCCAAACTGGAATAAAAACGATTAGAGTTTGTTGCCAAAAACGATCACCAAAACGAAAAATATATTCGAATTTACCAAAACGATTACCAAATCGAAAAACGATTACCAAATCGAAAAACGTTGGATCGGAAAAAGGAAACTTACCTCGAAATTCCTCGGCATCCTCGGCATCCACAGCTCCCACGACCTCGGCGTCCTCGGCGTTCTCTGCTCTCGACTTCGGCCACTTCGGCGCCAACAGAGCCCACAAACAAAAAAATTTCGAAACAATGACAATCGATGTGTGGAAATTATATAAACCAACTTTCGGCCGAACWATYTTTCGGCCGAAAGATTRTTCGGCCGAAYAATCTTTCGGCCGAAAGATTGTTCGGCCGAAAAAACAATGACGGAAAAAAAATATCCGGCCGACCAAATTTCTTCACGCAAATCGAGGGCCCGGTTATGGGTCCGTTCGATTTGACGTTTATGTTTTCGGCCGAGCAATAGTTCGGCCGAAAAATATATGTTTCGGCCAAAAAATATATTTAGTTCGGCCGAAAGTTGGTTTTCCAAAATTTTGGAGACCAGATTGTCACGAAAGTGTAACCCACCTTCGTGATTCCACCCAGAAATTAATTATGTTGTCAAGTTATCTGTGCAATGTTTTGATGTTCTTTGCTTAATGATGAAGATAAATCGTTGTGTTTTTATGTGATGAATGTTATGGTAGATGAATTATTTTTCTTTCCGTGATCTTGATTACATATGTGTTTTCTTTCTGTTAATTAGTTTTTCTGAGACAGTAATTTGATGTTCATTTGGTTAATGTATTAGTACTAGGTCCTTTGGCATAGAATCACTGCCTGCATGTTTGAGCAGCGGGTTATCCCAAGCTCAGCATCTTCCCAGTAATCAAAACTCAATCCTGTTACTTGTCAAGTTGGCTTATGCTGGCTTGCATCTCTCAAACTAGTCCCACTCAAGAGAAAATATAGAAAAGAATAGTCCTACCTGAAGGGAGAGCCTTCATAAGAAAACACAAAGCCCATCGATAAATCAGTTGGATCAAAAGATCTGGAGAACCATTCCATACCAAACATTGTAGAGTCTAATTGGGCCTCAGTGGTTGGTTTGGCTCATGTTGTTGAATAAATGGATTTAAGACCCATCAACAGAATTGGCGCTAGAAGGAGGGCCTGAGAATGAATGGTTGAATATATAAGTTATATATCATTTCGTACAACCTACAAATTTGTAAAGGTCCACATGCATGGATATTCATCCAACAAACAACCCACGTTTACTGAGTAATCTTGAAGCGGGTAACTCACCCCAGTCTAAGGAAGAACCTTTTCACCCTGAAATAACTTACGCCCTCCCTCACGATGAACTAAATCAGTTCAGGAGAATCACTAGAGCCTACGCCTGACAAATCGACGCATTGTCCTTAACTCCCATCCTCCCTCGGAGAAAACAATAAAGCATAAATCATACCGATGGTTATCACTCCCGACAAAGTTTTCATACACTTCGTCGAAGACTTAATAGATATCTCAATCACTGAAATCCAAGAGCCTCTTGATCTTAATCCTTGAGCCTGACGAATTTTTGGAAGAATAAGAGCTTGACTTCGACTCCAAAGATATGGAAGGGAATAATTGTCATGAAGAGGAAAGAGAAGTTCCACTTCAAGACAACCAACCTTGGTTGGCCAGAGACGTCGTGGTCATCCCTGGACGAGTACATAATCTTCCCCGACACCCATAAAATATGCTCCCCAAGTATGATCCTGAAACTTCAGGTTTACCTGAGGATCATATCAAGAAATTTGTACTTGCGATCAGGCTTATGAAAGTTCAACATGAATACGTAGTCTATAGACATTTTCTCTACACATTTGAAAATTCAACATCCACATGGTGTTTTAATTTGCCGGTGGGATTTATAACCAGCTGGACTAAGTTCCAAAAGGATTTTCTAGATAAGTTTGCAGAAGAGACTACTACAGGAGCCCTGATGAGTGAGTTGTTCACAACCACCATGACCCCAAAAGAGAGTGTCAAAGATTTCAATCAAATATTCATGACCATCTTAAATAAATTCCAGCATGCGGTGAAACCAACTCAAGAGTTGCAAATTGAGGTTTATGCCAACGCGCTCCCGGCCTCTATTTCCATGTTCATAAAAAGATCTGCCAAGAAAACCCTTGCGGATAATTTTGAAGAGGCCAAGAAGATAGAATTACAAATGAAAGTATGTAAATAAGGCCAAGCCTCTCAAGTGAGAAAATAAATCCATCCCCCTCCTAGGAGAGGACTCCTTTTGACTAGATCGTCAGGAAGACTGGCTGAAAAAAATCCTGACAAAGGTAATGGAGATATAGAATACTTGCAACGCATGGTTAAGAAACTATCAAATGATATTATAGACATGAAAATAAGCACAGGGGAGGGAAACTAAGGCCAAAATCCCTGTAAGTCTTTCTTTAAAAGAAACCATCCTTTCAAAGAAATTGAACCTCCCCCAGCCAACCTAAACATTGATCTAGGGAATGTTGTGTCTGATACTTTCTACACCTATCACCGGGAGAACCACTCTAAAAGAGAATACCCTCAATGTGTACATGCCATGAATTTGATGGCCAATCATTTTCTGGACAAGGTCTCCCTGACCGAATAGTCAGGCAGTTCATCCATGAATATTATCGATTAGGAAGAGGTTGACCCACCAAGGGACACAACCATGCTGATATGGGATCCCAACGTGATTGCATCTTTGAATGATCTATTTAGACCTGGAGAACAACCCACAAAAGTATCGGTAGCACAAACACATAGTAAAGGTCAACCCGACTCGAAAGATACTAGTGTCACCCGGGCCTCGCAAAGTAAGTTAATCCCTGATCAACTGAAAATACCTTTCCCCCCCAGTATGGAGAATATAAGCATCCATACCTGGGAATCTCCCTAACTACATTACAACATAGTCGAATATTTAAAGAAGCTAAAGGCTAATATATCGATTATGGATATATGTAGAATTCCTCAGCAGAAAGAGTTTCTGTTGCAATATTTGGGCTCTATAGAAGACTTGACGGCTGGCAATGGTCAGCAAAAGAACCTATCCCCAACTAGTTTGTTGAGAAAGACAACCGTAAATACCTACACAGAAGGAAGGAAGGAGAGACCTTTTGTCCCACCCTTCCTTCTAACGTTTGAAGTCTTCAACTGAAATCTTCACAATTGTTTGGTAGATTCTGGGGCGTCTTCTAATGTAATGCCCTTGGCAGTTTTTAATAAGTTGGGTCTTGTCCCTCTCCAAAGTGATAAGCATGTCATACAATTGGACACAACCCAAGTCAAGGTTATGGGAGAACTCAAATATGTAATGATTAGGATAGCGACACATCCTAATTGCATGCAAATAATTGGCATCACTGTAGTAGATATCCCATAGGCATATGGACTACTGCTGACTCGTGACTAGTCTAAGAAGATGAATGGATATTTTAGTATGGAATGGGTACACCTTTGGTTACCACTAAAAGGATAGAAGAACATGATCAGAATTGACAGAGAAAGATATCTGAAGCATACGATCACCGACCTAGAAACCTTGAACAAACCTGCATCTACCAATTTCCCGGTATTGGGCAATTACTCCTTTGATTCCCACTTCAAGGACTTTTCTCCTCTACTGTCCACTTTTCCTCTTACCCAAAACTCCAAAATAATATTTCAAGAGGAACTACAAACACCGATAGGGAATGCTCTCTTTTGCCAAAATCCTGTGATTGAGCTTATGGGACAAGAGATCGTTAATCAAGAAATCAATATAGAACGAGGAAAGTGTGATTGCATTTCACAAATTTGGATCCTCTGCTTTGATGGATCTAAATAACAAGAAGGGTCAGGAGAAGGGTGTATCCTTATCAATCCTAAAGGGTGGTGTTATTTCCTATCCTGTAGGCTAGAATACGAATGTACCAACAACACTGTCGAGTGTGAAGCTCTAGTACAAAGATTAAAGAAATCCATAGATATGGGTGTCAAGGAATTAAAGGTTTTCAGAGATTATGAGATTATTGTTAGGAAATTAAGGAATACTATACATTTCAATTCACTTCATCTTAATAATTACCAACAGGAGGTGCATAGGCTAATATAGCACTTTGACGCTTTCAATATTACCGCGATACCTAGAGAAAAGAACACTCTTGCCGACTTCTTAGACACTGTCGCTTCCATACTGTCACCTTTAGAAGAATATGAAGCTTCTCGGTTCACTGTAGAGATTCTCTACAAACCGTCGGTGTTGAACAACATTTATAATTGGAAAGTCTTTGAAGGTAATGAGCAAATCATAAACTTCTTGACCAACCAAGACAATTTCAAAGACCTAACCATAGATGATGAAGAGTTCCAAGAGAAAACAGCTGAAACTAATCCCCATGCAGGACAAGATGTCAGAAAATTGAAGGCTCACACAATCCCAAGGGGGATAGCTAATCTAGAGAGTCTGTTTGATCTAAAGGATAGTTTTAAAGGACCCATAAACGTGAAGACTGGTAGCTCCTGGACCCTCCATGAAACTGTGAATCTTGTGACTGCAGAGGCCCCAAAGAATGTTAATCTCAGAAAAAATATATCTAAGGGAGAGAGGAAGGCCTACCTCAAATTATTGAGGCAATACTAGGATGTTTTCGCGTGGTCCTATAAGGATTTGAAAATGTATGACACCTGTATTATTCAACACACCACCCAGTTGAAAGATGAAATGAAACCTTTCCAGCAAAATCTATGAAAGTATCACCCATCCCTGGAACCCCTCATGTATCAACAACTGAGGAAAATTTTAGATGCGAAGATAATTTTTCAGGTTAGACATTCCACCTGGGTAGAAAATCTTGTCCCAGTAAGGAAAAAATCGGGAGAGATCCGATTGTGTGTAGATTTATGGAACCTCAACAGAGCTTCAGAAAAGGACAATTATCCCATCCCGCCGATAGAACAACTCCTGCAGACCGTGTCGGGCTCATATATTTGTTTTTTACTAGACGGTTTCTCAGGCTACAACCAAGTGTTGGTTTCAGAGGAAGACAAGTTAAAAACCACCTTCCGAACCAATTGGGGAACCTTCGCTTATAAACGCATGCCTTTTGGGTTAATCGATGCAGGAGCCACCTTCCAAAGGGCCATGGATGTGGCTTTTCAAGGACTTATCAATAAGTGTGTGGTGGTGTATATAGATGATGTAACAGTAAATTCGAAGAATAGGAAAGAGCACATCCAACACCTAACCCAGATTTTTGAGAGATGCAAGAAGTACGGTATATCGCTAAATCCTAAGAAAACTATATTTAGTGTCAAGGAAGGTAATTTGTTAGGTCATATTATATCTCGAGAAAGGATTCACATAGATATAGAAAGGATTAAGGCCATAGCCCAACTCCTGCTACCCCATAAAAGGAAATCCATGCAGTGCTTTTTCAAGAAAATCAAAATTGTGAGGAAATTCACTCCCGATTTTGTCGGAATTATCAAACCTTTACAAAAGATGATTCGCAAGGATGTTGAATTTATGTGGGATGATGAGTGAAAAAATAATTTCAACGATATCAAAGCCACCATATCTTGGGCTCCGGTGTTGCGAAGTCCTGATTTTAATAGAGACTTTTCCCTTTATACTTTTTCCTCTGACCAATCGCTAGTGATGGTTTTAACCCAGAAGGATGATGACAACAACGAAGCCCCATTGTCCTTTATGAGTAATAATCTTCAAGGAGTCGAGCTCAATTATCCCACCATAGACAAATAGGCATATGCGGTCTATAAGGCAGTAAAACATTTCAGGTCCTACATTCTCAAGAATCACACTAGGGTGATTGTACCGTACTCTGTGGTCAGATCCCTATTTACCCAACAAGAAATGGGGGAAAGAAGGGGGAACTCGATGGTAGTAGTCCAGGAATTTGATCTAAATATAAAACCTGCCAAGCTAGTAAGAGGACAAGGTTTGTGTAAGCTCGTAGCCAAAGCGCATGATCAAGCAAATGAATATCCCAGGTTGGAAAACGAAATGATGTTATGGTGCAACGAAGTAACGTACATCTCCCCAAGACAAGACTCCTGGTACAAGGATTTAGCTTATCTTTTACATCACGGAGCTTGTCCCGAGAACCTCAACCCTAGGGAGAGGAGAGCCCTGAGATTGAAATCTGCACAGTATCACCTTATAAATTCAGTGCTCTTCTGGATCAATTATGATGGGGTACTATTGATATTTCTCGAACGAGAATACATTGACAAGGTGTTGAAGGAAATCCATGATGGCCCCGTCAGAGGACACTTTGCAGGGAACACTATCACCCATAAGATTCTAAGAGCCAAATATTACTGGCCCACCTTGTTTAAAGATGCTCATACTCACGCTAGGAACTGTCAGACTTGTCAAATAAGTGCCAGAAAGGAGAAAAGGGCACCAATACTGCTTCAGCCCATGACTGTCTCCAGGCCTTGAGCAGTTGGGGTTGGATATCATAGGAGAAATTACTCCTAGTTCTTCAAAAATCCACAAGTACATTCTTAGTGCTACCGACTATTTCATGAGATGGGTAGAGGCCATTCCTCTAACTCATGTAAATGAGAAGGTAGTAATCCAATTTATAGAACAACAGTTGATCACAAGGTTTGGTGTCCCCTCTGTTCTGGTCTTTGATAATGTATCTTACTTTTCTTCTACCCTGTTAACAGAGTTTTCTCTAGACAAAGGGATCACGATCAAGTACTCTGCAAATTACTACCCTCAGGGAAATGGTGTAGCGAAGTCAACTAATAACAACCTGGTAATAATTTTGAAGAAAATGGTTACAAATATACAAAGAAATTGGCACAACCAACTCCATAACAATCTATGGGCCGATAAAGTCATTCCCAAGGAAGCTGTAGGGAATTCCCCATACTTTTTGGTCTACGAACAAGAATCCATCCTCCCAAACGAGCTTTATCTACCATCTCTCCAATTGGCCCAAGATTCCAATGAGGAACCCTCGTCATCCATGCAACAAAGGATCGACACTCTACTCATGCTGGAAGAACAGAGAGAAAAGGATAGGTCAAAATTCCTATCTCATCAATAGATAGTGAAATGATGGTTTGATAAGCATAAGGATAAAGAAAAGAACTTTGAAGTAGGAGACTTGGTGCTGAAGTGGGACAAAGAAAACAAGCCAAAGGGAAAACATTCTAAGTTTCAAAGCCTATGGCTTGGACCTTTCCAAGTGGCCGAAAAAATTAGGGCAGGTACCTATCGATTGCGGAATCTAAGAGGAGAACCCGATGCCCTCCTAGTGAATGGCCAAGCCCTAAAACGATACTTTCATTAATAAATAAAAAAATAAAATAAAATTGTAATATTTATAGGTATGAATAAATTTGTGCCCGTTATGAACCAAATATTTTTCATTCACCCAGTGAATCTCCATTTGTTGAGCACTCAACACACCCTAAAAAAGGTCTATGACTTTTCTTCTTTTTTAGGTACCACTCAATCTCTTGCATCAATTGTCTTCACGTCAGTTATGAAACTGATACCTTTTCTTATCTTATATGTTTCCTGATTGAATTAATTAAAGTTTATTTGAACTTGTAATGAAGAGTCATCTTAACCATAAAGAGGACCTGACAATCACTCAAGGAATCAACGACCTAGAACTTTTCCCAATACGCTTCAAAGGTTAGGCATGGGTAAAAGTGGTAAGGTGGCAAAAATCATTTGGAAAGTCAAAGTAGCCGAGTACCGACCCTCATAGGCGTTGGCCGACGAAAGCATTTATTTCCTACAAACACACCCCAGGAAGGATTTTGCCAAAGACCGATCAATTCAGTTTCGGTAGAAAGATGTAATAGTAAACGCCACACAAATCAGGAAGTACAATCACTGACCTCCGACCCCCAATATATTTTAGGCGTCATTTTTATTTTTCGAATACAACTCGATATTGACACCCGTAGTACTTAGTCTATTATTAATTTTTTCGGCGTGAGTAAGGTCCTAAATAAGATCTTAACTTATCAATGATTACCTCCTGTAATTAAAATATTTCTAATGAATCGAGGTCGATAACGCCATGAAAGCATCATTTAATATCAGACACTTCACAAAAGGGAAACATATCAACAGAACAATAGTACCACAATGATGATTACAATATCAAATAATTTGTGCAATCTAGTGAATTATGATAAGAAAACACAGTCAATTTTCTAATTTTGCATCCATAAAGAAGCATAATACATTTGTAATACTTCTGATACTTAGTATTAAAGGGCTCCCACCAAGTCCAGATCACATACAACTAAGCCACACCGACACCATGACCAACCGGTCCGGTAACAGTGAAAAGATGAGTATCATTACAACAAAAGAGCAAGATAAAAGGAATTTTTCCCCCAAAAAAAAAACACTCAGAAGAATGCGAGGCACCAAATCACTTGTTATACCTCCCCACACGCAAACCTTTCCCAGGTTTTCTACTCACATCGTGCACTATGTTCTTTTCTCCCACCGCCCGTTGTGCCTCTTGCATTTTCACAATTGTATCTTGTGCTTCTCAAAGCCATCTCTATAGCCAAACCGTGCTTCCTTCGCGACCCTGCGATGATGGTATCTCCTGGTCTTTTTCCACCAACTGATGCTACAAGTCTCTATTCTCTTGGTAGAGTTTAGTTATTGCAAGTTTAGCATGTTCTAATTGCTGAGATGGGCTCTCGACAGGAGAACCTGGTGCTTTTTCCTGTCATCTCCGTCTTCCTCTACCAGTAGTCCCAACCATCCCCGACCATTTGGTAGGCATCGTAGACCCCTCAGGAGTTGGACGTACACTTAGCTTGATTGAAAGGTAGTTTTCCTCCCCTGCTCTTGATTTTTTCCTAGGCCTTCCTCTTCTCCATAGTTTCTTCTCATGAGAAAGAACGTTTACCAACATACCTTTCTTAGACATACCCTTTTCAGCTTCAATCTCTGCTGAGGACATTGACACCATTTTCGAGCCAAAACCTGGACCTCTTGTTGGACTTTCAAGGACATGGAAAGTTGACCAGAAAGAATCCCAGGTATGTTGGGGCTCAGACCTGGCGCTCTGGCTATCCCGCAGACCCTGTCCCATGTTTGGAGGATATCCCATTACACAGTAGCATAGAAACTTGGTCGTTCGTGGGTGACAGAGGACGTCTACGAAGGACTTCACCAAGATGAATTCGCCAGACCAAAATTCCAGAGAGTATAAGCTCAGCATAAGTGTAAGATTTCCCATAGAACTCCCAAAATTTATAGAAAAATAAAGGAGCGAAACATATCATGCTAGTGCAACAGTCACGCCTCACGACATGGTGTTTAAAGACTTGACGCACCATAGTTGTTTGACGAATGCAATCTAGAGAATGTAAACACCACTGATCAAAGTTATAGAGAATGTCTGGTATGACCCTTATGATATTTCTCCAGACCTCCGTTATTCAATGAATGATGTTTT
The DNA here is from genome assembly GCA_009831015.1 of Picea engelmannii. Classification (NCBI taxonomy): domain Eukaryota; kingdom Viridiplantae; phylum Streptophyta; class Pinopsida; order Pinales; family Pinaceae; genus Picea; species Picea engelmannii. The sequence continues at coordinate 125,061 of ML823667.1, forward strand.
ACACTCTTGATAATACAGCTTCTGGTGGCATTTAATAGCTTTCCTTTTATGGTGTCTAACCTTTTGGAAGTATACACGCGTATTCTCACCTTCGATGTCTCTTTTCAGTGATGAAGGTCAAATAATTAATATGACGATTTAAAAAAACGCAAATGGATTTCATACTTGATTTTCCATTCCATGATATACAGACATAATTCATTTAACCAAAAGAAGCGACGGCTTCAGCTAGGTCATCACAGGTCATACGAAGGAGCGACTGAGATCACGTAAGTATTAAATGACTAATACTAGCGGGCTACATAAGTATGTATTAGTCTTTTCGATTTTTTTATGTCCCATCACAGGTTTCTTAAATAGATTAAATTCCTCTATCTTGATTTATAGGAAAGAATATTCCCCAATTACCGAACAGAGCTCACCCCGTGGCCTCACCAAAGGACTCGTAAGAAACACCGAAGTTGGATCATTGACGCAATAAGGGATTCTGAGCTCCCTAAATATGGTGCCCCCGATAAGTTTATCGACTTGAGCGAGGTGGTCAAGTTGTATGTCGAACAAGTCTTGCTATGGACCGAAGAATGTGCGAAGATAGCCGACGCGAAGCCAAGACAAATGAAACAATTCGCGGAACACATGATCAGAGCTCGAACCATGTTGCAACTACTAAATGCCAGTTTGGTAAAGTACCAAATGCATGTAGTAGATATCAAAGGAGTATATTCATCCCCAATGGAACAACATAGGTTCCCATGGGCCCAAACCTGTGAAGATTTGTTTATCAATTGGTTTGAATATGAAGAAAGACATCCATTTCAAGAAATATCCCAGATGAACTCTTAAAGAAATTGTTGGATGACCGCTCCACGTGGTGATTTTTTGTTGGTTCAAAATATATTTAGCTGTTAATTTTGGTTGAATTTTATATTATAAATAGAGACATCGACCGGTTAGTCAAGGGTCAATGGTTTCTATAAGAACTATTTCTTTTTGGTTGTTGATAATTATTTTGAGACTGCTATGAATTGAGAAGTCCTTTTGGACCAAAGACAAGCTATTTTCATCAAATGTATGTGATTGGAGTTGGAGAAGAATTACTTCCTATCATGTTCCATGAATGATGCAGTAAATGAGTAAGAGCAATTAATTTTGCTTTCAAGTTATATGGTGCAATGTTTTGATGTTCTTTGCTTAATGATGAAGATAAATCATTGTGTTGTTATGTGATGAATTTTATGGTAGATGAATTATTTTTCTTACTGTGATCTTGATTACATATGTGTTTTCCATCTGTTAATTAGTTTTTCTCAGACAGTAATCCAATGTTCATTTGGTTAATGTATTAGTACTAGGCCCTTTGGCATAGAATCACTGCCTATATGTTTGAGAAATGGGTTATCCCAAGCTCAGCCTCTTCCCAGTAGTCGAAACTCAATCCTATTACTTTTCAAGTTGGATTATGTTGGCTTGCATCTCTCAAACTAGTCCCACTCAAGAGAAAAATACAGCAAATAACAGTCTTACCTGAAGGGAGAGCCTTCACAAGAAAACACAAAGCCCATCGATAAATTGGATGGATCACAAGATCTGGAGAACCATTCCATTTAAAACGTTGCAAAGTCTAATTGGGCGTCAGTGGCAGGTTTGGTTCCTGCTATTGAATCAAGGGATTTAAGACCCATCAACAGGACATTACCATTGTGTCTTATTAATCGCATTTGGATACCTTCGTTTTTGGACTAATGCCGGCTCGATGTTGCCCTCAACTGAACCATCTAAAGCATGCCTCATACGCAAGCCCTGTAGCACTTTGCCTCTGTGTCTTGACACCTTGGCCCAGGGAGGATTTTTCCCGAGTGTCCTTTTCCTACATATATCCTTTTTCTCTGAGAATCCTTGTATTCCTTGCATTTGGAACTAGTATGTCTGTGAAACCCGATCCTCCTTTGTAATTTAGCATTATTTTATTATTTTTCAAGCTTTCCAAAATTATTGAAAAAGACAAAAAAAATCAAATATACCCCAAAAAGAGGAAGGGAAAAGTATTTTCTTTTTGTTGGCAACACAATGAGTCACCCTTAGACAAAGCACATCCTTTAGTTTGTTCGTAAATATTTAGGATTTAGCTTGACCTTAGGAATTTGTTCTCACTACATAGAGGTGTGTCCTCCTTTGTTTGGTTATTCTTCCAAACATTTGGAGAGTTTGTGTTGCCTCCTGCATCGTAGAATTATGTCAAATACCATGTTGCCTGAGTCTCATCTTTTTTCGTGCTATTGTCCAAGGGAATTTTTTACCAAGCTTGAGTCGGCCCCTCTGTAGTTTGTCTCTTGCCCTCATACCTAACCATCCCAAAAGTCCAATCAAGTCTTTGTTCGAAATAAATGAAGCCCTTACCCTGATCATCAAGATCCTGTAGTCTATTCCTGACATATCATCGAAGACCTCTAGGTAGTGAAGTCGTATGCTCATATTACACTCCTACCCAAGTTGTGAAGATTTTGAAGTTGTTGCTTGAGCTCTGAAGGCCTCATATCCAGCCATTAGGCCTTATTAGCTTCTAGAAGATGGATACTATACATGTATATCTTTTTTATTTCAAGATGTAGATCCGTTGTGTATTTCTCATGGCTACACTTTATATAGTTATATGACATGGATCTGTAGTGTATTTGATTGGAAACCATGAATGTATTTCATCTCGAGCATGGGTATTCCTGCCTCGGTGAGACAATTGTTATTTTGCAGATGGCACCTCTCGAACTCTGGTCCCTGGGCTCACTTGTTTCGTATGTTGGTAAATATTGGTAATGTATTTCGGCCATCAGATGCTCTTATGACCTCATACATTAGGGGGCATCTTTTATAACCCTAATTTACACCAGGCATGCATACTTGGCATCAGGCCATCTAATTTTCCATTTTTTCCAAGCCACTACTGAATAGGTTTTCTTAAAAATACCCTTTTTGAAGGAATACGCACCCTTCTCCACTATTACACATGTGTATACACTAGCTGACCCACTACAACCCGCGTATACCTACAAAAGAATGAAAAATAGAAAGTTGCAGATGGAATACAAATTTCTGGGTAGGTTTCCTAAAACCATTTGACCACCTACATCTGGTCATTCAACCAAATACCTAGCCCTTTTCATCCTATAAAAGAAGGGGTAGGGGTCCCATTTGGAGGAAAATAATGGTAAAGAAACTCTACCTGATTTGACATTCCCCTTGCCCCAACCTTTTGCAACCATTGTGTGAGAATTGAAGAGGAGAAGCATATGTGGAAGTGGTTGGTGCATAGTTGAAGAAGAGCCCAGGACCAGAGTCGAGGAGCAGTAGCCGATCTCACCATTGTAAGTGACTTTTGTGAGGTTAATAGAAATAATTATTTTTTCTATCCCGCCATATGAGGTGTTCAATATTCAATTTGGTTTATATTTTTGGAACCTCTAACCCACTAATTCATATATGAGATGCATGTTCGTAGTTCTTTGTTTGTCTGTTTGTGAATGCAAGTTAGCTTTGGGAGGATACTTGCAATCAAGGAGAAACTGAACACAAAAGGATCAACACCGAGTGAGGAGTTCAAGGTAGAGTTACCATATCCTTTTATCCTTGTGTTTTATGCATGAATGTGGGGTCTATGTCGGGATTATAGTAAAAAATAGGAGATTTTCTAAGGTTATTTTCTGCATGCATTACTAAACCCTTAGTGCTAGTCCGTAGGGGGATTTCCCACCCACAACACTATGAATTCATAATGACCATACCTTGTTCTAAAGGAATTCTTGTTGATGTCTTTATCCTTTATCCTTACCTGGTGATACCCTAATTTGAGATCTATTTTTGAAAATATCTTGGCATCCTTCAACTGATCAAAGAGATCATCGATCCTCGATAAAGGATACTTGTTCTTAATAATCATTTTGTTCAACTTCCTGAAATCGATGGCCAATCTCAATGTACCATATTTGTTTTTCATGAATAAGACCAGGGAACCCCAAGGTGACACACTTGGGCATATATACCCCTTCTTCATAATTTCTTTAAGTTGCAACTATAGTTCTTTCATCTCTGGTGTACTCATTCTGTAAGGATTTTTTGACACTGGAGCTTCTCCAGGCATCACGTTTATAGAGAAATCAATATCTCTCTTCAGGGGTAGTCTGGGTACCTCCTGGAATACATCTTCAAATTCATTTAATATTGCATGGTCTTCAATAGTTGACACCTTATCCATAGGTGCCTCTTCCATATGAGCTGCAAATATTTGGCAGCCTTTCTTCTAGCACTTCTTCAGTTGCATTGTTGAGATTTCTCTGACAACAACTGCTCTGGGAATTTCTTGGATTATTCTTTGATTTCCTTCCTTATCCATACAAGTGAATGTATTATTATGAAATTCTAATATGGAATGGTGTTGGTCCAACCAATCCATCCTAATTAGACAGTCATAGGAACCTATAGGTAAGATGTTCAATTCATCCTTTGTGCTCAGTCCATTCATGTCCACTGGACAGGACTTAACCAACTCAACAACCTTTCTTTTGGCTCCTATAGCCAGTTGTACAAACCAAGATTTTCCATTCTTTATTCTTGGTAAATGCAAAATTTCCACCACTCTAGGATCTATATAACTATGACTAGCTCCTTAATCAATTAAAATAATAATGGTATGGTTGTTGATCATACCTTCCACTTCAATCATATCTGATTGAAACTCAACTTGCTTGTTGTCCAAGGCTTCATAGATCATTGGTATCCTACTGCCCATGTCCTCCAGTGTTTCTTCCTGCTAAACATTGCGTACAACTCTCACTTTGTCATTTATGTGGGGGCAATCTATGTACCTATGATTTCTTTTACAACCCCAACATTCTATAGGTGTCTGTCTTGGCATTTGCCCACCTATTTCAGCCTTCCTGGGCTCCCTAAAAGATGGTTGTCCTTGAGGATTGTTTATGAAAAATTGTGGCTTAGTTCCCTTCTTCCTCTGATCTATCTTGAATCTCTTCTTGTCTTCCCAAGCCTTTCGGAAAGTAGGATTTTCTCCTTGCTTCTCATATAATAATTGTTCTATTCTTATGGTTTCTTCCATAGTTTTAGGATCATCATACTGGATCTTGTCACTGATGGAAGATGGAAGTCCACTCAAATACCTTTGAATTTTGACAGTCTCAATACTTGATGAAAGGAATGTACTTTAGCAATTCCAAAAACCTTCGTTCATATTCATCAATGGACATGCTACCCAGCTTGAGTTCAAAGAAATTTTTCATTTTTCTGTCATAGTATCTCTTAGTTAAGTATTTCTTTTTGAAATACTTCTTGAATTCCTCCCAAGTAACATTTTTCTCTTTAATGTGTTGTACCTGCACAAGTTGATCCCACCACATGGATGCCTTTCCTTTCAGTTGATACATTGAAATTATTCCTTTTGCATGAGAGGAATAATTCTGCAGTTGGATATATTTCCTCATGCCAAGAAGCCATGTCACGACATCTTCCTCCTTCTTTTGTTCTCTATCAAACATAGGAGGTTTAATCTTGTTCATTTCACCCTTCATTTCATCCACTCCATATCTCCTGTGTTTTCTGGTACGAGATGGGCTTGAGATACTATGTGCCCTCCTCTTGGAGTGTCCTTGGAAATGATGACGGTGTCTGGAAACAATCCTTGATTTTCTCTTCTCATCAGGGAACCTGCGACTTCCCGATTTACTGGAGTCACCTTCCTTATCCAATTTCCTTTCTATCATTTCTAGGATCCGCATCAACTTTAGGTTGAATTCACCAGGTTGATCCCTATTTTTCATGAGCTTTCTATTATCTGCTCAGTGATGTTGGACATCTTTCTGCAATCTTTCAATGAGATTCATCATGTTTCCCTCCTTATCTATCTCTTCTCCATGTCCATTGGAGTTCGATCCTTCAACTCCCACATGGACATCCATTCCTCTAGCTTCATTCTTTGAACTATAAGCATTCTATGCCTCCTCCATTTCTCTGCACTAAGCAACAATTATGTTTGGTTTTGACAATCATTGACTCTACAACACAATGTGAAATACACCGAAATTTGTCAGGCCATCAATCCTTAACAAATTCCACCATATTCATAAACCAATACGATTCAAGAAAACGTTTAGAATTAATTCTCTACAATTCTCGATTAACCAAGAATCCCTGTAGATCCTTTTGTCCTGCAACAAATTTTTAGGCACTATCCCCTTTCTCTTAGCCCCCAACCCACACAACCATGGTTGTGGCCTGGCTCTAGATAAATAGGTGCTTACTCGGGACTTCGGGCCTACGAATTTGGAAGTATTCCAAGAACAATAAAACAACTCTCGAAGTTCCAAACTAACAAACTCATGAAATGGGGTGGATCAACAATGCATGACTAATCAGCATCCAATAGTGGATACCCACTGTGGAACTTTTGTCATCGGAGCTTCGAGGCTTCAGAGCCTCAAAAATTCAGGACTTTGGAACTTTGGATATTTAGACATTTGGGACTTCAGAAGTTTTCACGCTTTCTTCCTTCCAATCTCTCGAATTTCAAATTTATGGACTTCTTTACCCTCTGGGTCCACATAGAACAGATGTCACCAACTCAGGTGGTGGCATGTGTCATGCCTAGAAAATCCATGTCACCCCTGGCTATGTCATCCAACCCCAACACATCTACTATTTCACTTCGGAACTTCAAAGCTTCGGAAGTTCTCCCCTCAGCATACATTAATCCTCCCAAAATCTGAAATTATGATTTTCTCTTTTTCTTTGGAACTTCGAGTTTCAGAAGTTTGTGCATCAACACATCCCACTTCTCCCGATCATTGAATTTTGAAGTTACGATCTAAGAGTCGAGCTCTTCTCCTCCGATCCATGACACAGATAGACTCTGTTACTCCATGGATTTCCAAAGGAATTCACAGCTAACTACCTCACAACATTACCAGATCTGACAGTCATAAAGGATTATGCTTCTCCCAAACGGATCCTAAGGCTCACATTACTCTATAGCCCAATACCACGTCTATCGTAGTTTTATAATACCGCTACACCTCCTAATATTTGTAACATGACCAAGGTATCCTCTTGACACAATTTCCACCTCAAACCTTGGTTCTCATGACCACTTATCTAGCCCATCTAGGCTCAGTGCGTGAACCTTGGTTTTGAACAGGAATTTTGTCAATTTCGACAACAATTCTTTTCCAAAATTTTTTCTTCAACTTCCATTAACATTGCCCATCTAGGCTTAGTGATGATAACCTAGCTCTGATACCAATTTTCAATGTCCCCAACCAACAACAGATCGGGCAACGCCACTAACCAAACACTTCACTTAGCTCTAATACCAATTTGTAACATCCCTAGCCAACAACAGGTTGGGCAACACTACCTAGAAATACCTTATCTTCTACAAACTAGCTCGGACATACATATCTATATACATGCATATTTAGCTAATTTAATCACATAACCTAGAGTTGTTGCTACCATACAGACTTAAATGGAATTAATAGTATTTCAAACATGCAACGAAAAACATGATAACATTCAAGAATCACATACATGCATAACATATATGATTAAGCACAAAAATGATACTTATATTTTAAATGGAGTAAAACCGTCGACTGCATGCAGACCTTCCACGAACCTCCCAGCCTTAGACTGTGCTACTCATCACTCTCAGTAGTAGGTCACCCCTGATATGGGACTAAACTCCACTGGGAAAGGGATTCCTAGGCTAGGAAAGGTCGATAGGAAAGTCACACAATTAAAAGGAAGGATTCTCTCTTAGGATCCACTTATTCCCACTGCTCGTAGACACTCATTCCCCACATGCCTGTTCCACCCCAGGAGTATACACCTTAACTTTCACATAGTCCATCGGTTGCTCCACCTCCCTTACCTTGGGCTTCAACAATAGGTTGGGCTAGAATTCTCAGAGCTCTGTATCAGCTACGTGACTCCCTCCAAGAGAAATCGCCTCCTCAACACACTCTCTCACCTGGAGAGATTTTATTACAGGCCTGACAACCTGCTTCTTCAATCCACAACCACCTCTCTCACTTGGAGAGAGTGTTTCTCATAGGCCTAACAACCTGCTTCTTCAATCCACAATAGTTCAATCGGGTAAGGCAATGGATGGCTTAGTAATTTACAGAGATGAAGAATCATCACGGTTTAGCAATGGCGGAAATGGCTAGTTGCGGGCTTGCTCAGTGCATGAGTGAACTCGTGAGAAGAAAATAGGGCAGACTGGTCTAGCCTCCCAATATGGTGATAATCATGAGAGCCCAAAACTCTCTACGTGAACCCCTGCCTACATGAGTGAGTGTCCCTAATAGAAAGATTCCTCCCCTTAAGACTGCATGTTCTTGAATCAACACCTTTCGCTCATGAAGCACACCCCTTTCCCTTTAGAAGTCACCTGTCCTTCCCCAGGAACTTAGGATAAAAAACATATCCTTTCACACAGTTTTTGGAATAATAATAATAATAACTTATTATTATTTTATTCTTAAGTCCTTAGTCTTAGCCCCCTCTTTCCAACCTCCCAGCCCCCTCTACCTTACCCAGCCTAGTGGAGCTTAGTCCCCCATCACTCTTTCTTCGTGCTTGGTCTACATGCAATGATGTTTTTATATTACTGATATGAATAGTTACATGTACAAAAAAAAACAGGCTCCTGGCCTTTAACACCTAGGCTCTTCAGCCTAATAACACATAAGATTACCATCTTATAATTTCTTGGCTCACCAGCCTACAAAACATGTTTACAATTGGGGCTCATCCTTGGTGTATTATAGTAGCCACATCTTTTCTCAGAGATAGCTACCACCATTTGAGCAAGTGTTTTAGTTCTGCAGTTTTACATTTTTAGCCTATTTCATTTATTTAATAGAAGATATTTTTCATTTGATATTTGTGTTATTCTTCATATATACGTGTTTATTGTATTCATTCTGTAATCAATTCATTTTTCTCCTAAATCTGGATCAGTGGTATCAGAGAGGCCTGCTCTTAATTTAATTTTCTTCGTGGACGTCCCCGACAAGATATGGGTATAGGAAGTTGGGACTCGAACCAATCGATCCATTGCAACATCGCTTACATCGATCCCAACAACAACCCATGGGAGATGAAAATAAATATGATGGAGGAGGAGATCCTATTAAAATGTTGCTCGAGGAAGCCCTCGTGCGAGAAAGGCACGAAATGATGGACAACTTTGCATAGATCCTTCGACGAATTCCCATAGGAGAAGAATATTCATCAAACAACCATGCAACCCCTTTCAATGTACAAGTAAATTTTGATATTCCATTATTTGAAGGACTGATAGATGAAAATGTTGTATATAAATGGTTGAATTTTCTCGAAGGGTATTTTTTGGTCCACAATTTTTTCAATAGGGAAAATATTACTTTTGCACTCCTCAAGGTCATCCGCCATGTTAAATAATGGTGGGATACTTACTTTGAGCAAGGGATGTAGAGGAATCTACAATATTTGTTGTGGCCCTTACATGGGATTCCTTCCATTATTCCATTAAAGAACAATACTACCCTGTTGGAAGCTATGAGGACCAAAATAGCAGATGGACCACCCTACATCAAGAAAGGGACAAGACAGTACCGGATTTCACCAATATTTTCCATACCCTGTGCACCAAAATGGGTATCAAAGAATTTGAGAGTTATATGGTGCTCAAATACCACAGTTGTTTGCATAGATACATTCAAACAGAAATAGAGTTTATGGAAATCGCCTCATTGGGAACGACTTATAGATACGTTGTCAAGATCGAGCATAAATTTAAGCAGAAGAGGAAAGAGTTTGGATCTTCAAACTCCTCACAGTTGAAGCAGGGAAAATGCATCTCCAACCCACACAACAAGGGACAAAGCTGAGATGCCTAGTCTCAGGACAACCAGTCTAAGCCGCAACACAAGAAGGGAAATGAGAAGACAAAGAAGAACACGGGAAAATGGTGTGAGTACCATAAAATCCCTTGGCATAGATGAAGACTGTCATTCCAAGAAGTCACTCATGGTTGAGCTAAAGGCTTCCGATTTGGAGATCGATTCTGATTCTGAATCAAATCCCAAAGGAGGGAAACATATTATCGATGTTGAACCCAGTGCCACTGTCACTACCACCAAAATATGGCCAAGCGAACTAGAATAACTAGAGGAAGGGGAACATGATCGTGGAATAATATAGAGACATATTCTCCTCACCCATCGTGATACCAATGCACTTCCAATTCAAGCATCCAATTGATATGACCCTCAGTGCACCTCTACCTAATGGACTTATCTATCATCGCTCGTGAATGGAAAATAATGAAATCAGGCATCAAATCCAATAGCTTCTTCAAAAGGGGCACATCAGACCCATCACCTCCCCTTGCGGAAGCCCGATTGTACTAGTGCAGAATAAGGATGGGACTTGGTGACTCTGCATTGATTACATAGCCTTAAACAAAATCACAATTAGGAACCGGTACCCAATTCCCAGGATTGATGAAATTCTTGACCAACTCAAGGGGAATTTTGTTTTCAAAAATATTGACCTAAAGTATATCTACCACCAAGTTCCCATCAAACCAACTAATGTATGGAAGACAACCTTCAAATCTAAAGAAGGTCTCTTCGAATGGTTGGTCATGCCCTTTGGCTTAACAAATGCACCAACCACTTTCAGGAGGTTGATGGATGATGCATTTCAACCCTTCACCAACTCCTTTGTGGTGGTATATTTGGATGACATCCTCATCTTCAATAGAACTTGGGAGGAGCACATGTGACATATTCAGTAGGTTTTGAGAACTCTATGGAAACACAATCTATAAGCCAACTTGGAAAAATGATGTTTTGGCATGAGCAAGTTCCAATACTTGGGATACATTTGTTTGATTCCTGAGAGGGGGGGGTGAATCAATAATAGAGAAATTTAATCCTTTTTCACCATAAAATGCAAGTGTTATATAAATGTAGCAGTATCATCCAATAGTTGCAGAGTAAATAAAAAATGAACAAATGAGAAATCACGCAAATACACAATACACCAGTGTTTTATGTGGAAACCCAAAGTGGGAGAAAACCACAGAATGTTTTTTCTTATATGTCTTTAATAATTACATTCATTGGAAGCACCAACTTCCTTTTTTTTCCAGTTGCAACTGGAAGGAGGCTCCAACCTCCTAATTTATCAGGCTACAACCTAAGGGAAGCTCCAACTCCCCAATTCTTTGGCTACAAACAGAAGGGGGCTACAACCCCCTATGTTCTCTGTCTACAACCAGAAGGTGGCTACAACCACCTTTCCTTGCCCCGTCCAACCTCCCTGACGTAGAAGTAGAATGATGGAACCATTGTCACACTATCACTGTGAGATATATTGTTGTAAACATGTACGAATCAACCTGCACCAAAAAACATGTACCAATAACCTGAACCATGCATCAACCATGCATCAACCTGTACCTCAACCTGTAATCAACCCGTACCATAACAAAGTGCATCAACTATGCACCAACATGTACCTTAACCTATACCATGAACAAGTGCATCAACCATGCACCAAACCTATACCAATAACATGTCACAACAACCTGTCCAAACAACCTATCACAAAAACCTGTCTCATCAAACTTATCAACCAAATCAGATCTACTCACCAAGATCAATCACCAAGACAACTCTCAAAGATGTGCATCAACCAAGCATAACACAACAATTCATAATCATCACTAAGATCAATATGTGCTTCTAATAATATACCAATACAAGTATGCTACATCATACATAAACCATGTGTCAACAATAATACTAACCATGTACCAAGTATGTACCAATCATGTATCAACTACTTATCAACTATGACTCATCAAGATGTACCAACATCATCAACTACTTGTCTCAACCATGTATCCAACATGTAGCTCAACCAAAATCCCTCATCAATTTCATCATCAAAATCTTATTTGTAACTATGTAATAGAGTTGGTGTATAATATAACGTACCTGCAAACCTTCCTTAACTTTAAAAACAAGAGACTAGCATTTTCATCAAACTTTACTTTAGTCTCACATGACTAGTTTTGGATTAGTCAACAACCCTAACTTGAAATAATCATAACTATGTACCTGTAATGAATAAAGATATGAAAATAGTACACAATGTTCTTCAATGTGTTTTATGCAATTCCTCCAAGTGTCACTACTTGGAACCTCTCAGAAAAGGAGTTATAGAAAAAATGGCATACCTTGTTGAATTTTGGCTTATTCTAGAGAGCGAACTTGTAGAGAGTGCCCCACACAGAATATTGGTTGTATGGATCTGAAACTTTTACATAGAATAATATAGTTTTTAATATAACCAACACATTTGTTCTTACTGAATGTGGATCTCTTATTAATACGTTATGACAATTTTACCTGAAACACATGTTTTAGACTAGTTTCAGGACTAGCCACAAACAATATTTTCCACGGAGTGTAACTCCAAAACTAAAATGACCCACAAGCTGAAATTGTAACCACAACTACTTGGATATGTTTCCTCAATGGCCTCCCAATTTCACGTTTTGAATCATTCTATACAAAAATCTATTGGTAAAATGGTGAGATGACCTGTAAATAACATACCTTAGAAAGAATCATCAAAAGAATTTATCCTCCCTTAAATTTCAACTTTTTTTCCTTCACCTTCCCTCTGAAATTTGGCTTAGATATCCTTTGGTTACTTCAGTCACATGTAGATATTCAATATGCTCAATTATTTTTAAAATGAGAGAGCCTTTCCTCTTATTTGTACTTTCATGTAGCTTCCTCAAGGGGTTACCTTTTAACCATCTTAACCCACTTTCTTTATTTTAGGGTTAGCTCACTTCTAACAACTTGTCCAATTAGTAATTTATCAATTAACTTTTTTATTTAAATAATTTATTTTCTATCCACTTTGACTTATGGTACACTCATCACTTCACTTTACCTCAAGGGGTTACCTTCTAACCATCTTAAACCACTTTCCTTATTTTAGGGCTAACCCACTTCTAACCACTTTCCCACTTAGTAATTTCTCCATTAACTTTATTATTTAAATAATTTATTT
>ML823667.1:138253-166592 GCA_009831015.1 Picea engelmannii
TATTATTTACCTTCTAAAATCTCTTAAACCACTTTGACTACTTTGACCTTTTGGGGCTTCTAGATGACTCATGAGGGTTCTCCAACTTCACATGGCCATAACTCTCTAACTGTGAGGAGTTATGTGACGTTCCACATACCACCGGAAATGGAATGACATTCACTATCCATATAGAATAGTATTTCTTGCAAATATATCAAAATGCATACCATTAGCCATCAAACAAACTTGAGTCCATTACCCAAACCTAGGTTTTCCAACTTCTAATGGCCATAACTCTCTGACTGTGAGGAGTTATGTGACGTTACACATACCACCGGAAATGGAATGACATGTAATATCGATATAGAATAGAATTACCTTCAAATATATTAAAACACATACCATTATACATGAAACAACCTTGGGTCCATTGCCCAAAAATTTGTTCTACCTGAATTCGCTAACGAACTTTCTCCAAGGGTTGACATCAATAATTAAGGGTTGAAATCAATCTACAATATCACTCTCCAATAATTGAAATCAATGACAACCAACAATCCATACCAATTTTCCATCAACCTAATCCAATTGTCTGACAATCTCCCCCTTTGGCATTGATGGCAACAGTTAGTCATGATAACATTCATGCTTATACTCCTCATAAATGTTTCTATCTCTCCCCATTTGAAATCAATGGAAAAGGATATCTCCCTTTGGGGATGCTCCCCCTGACTAAAATTTTCTAGGGCTTCTCCCTCTGTCTACATGCCTCTGTGCTCTCTCTCTAAGCATTTATATCCTACATATGATAAATCTCCCCCCCCTTTGTCATCAATGACAAAGGTATATTTCCATTCGGGGTTTCTCCCCTTAACTAAAATTTCCTTAGGGATACTCCCCCTGACTGAACTCTTCCTGAAACTGATCCCCCAATCTGAACTGTCCTCTTTATGGTGCTTCCTCATGTAAATCTAAGACATATAATATAAGAATTCAAAATCATTCATTTTGGAGAAGAAATTACTCCGAGTCTCTGGCGAAGATACTCAAAGACTTCCCCTGGAAGCGATTTTGTAAATATGTATACCACTTGTTCTTTTGTGTCCACATATTCAACTATGATGTTCTTCTCTTCAACCTATTCCCATAGAAATTGATACTTTACTGGAACGTCCATCGTTTTGGAGTGCATCACCGGGTTCTTTGAGATACTGATGGCACTTGTAATATCAAAATAGATTAGAATGGGATCATCATACTCAACCTATATATCTGTCAGAGTTTGTTTCATCCATATAACTTGTCTACCACATGTTCTTGCTGCAATATACTTTGCCTCGGATGTAGATAAGGATATTGATGATTTTTTCTTTCTTAACCATGATACTAAACACTCACCTAAGTAGAACGTTTCTCCATTGGTGCTTTGTTGGTCATCAATGCAACTTGCCCAATATGCATCTGTGTAGGCAATAAGTGATAGATCCTTTCCTTTTGAATACCATAATCCAAACTCTTTTGTTCCTTTGAGATATTTGAAAATCCTCTTTGCTGCTAATACATGTGATTCCTTTGGTGCTGCTTGAAATCATGCCACCTATCCAACTACCTTCATTACATCTAGTCTGGATGTTGTCACATATAGTAAGCTACCAATCAATGACCTATATTTCCTCTGGTTTGTAGACTTTGAATCATCATATTTGCTCAACTTGCAACCGGTTTGCATAGGAGTGGTAAATAGTTTGCAATCTTCCATTCCGAACCTCTTTAGCATTTCTCTGATATTCTTATTTTGAGAAATAAAAATTCCTTGGTTTCTTTTACGTATCTGAAGACCCGGAAAGAAGGATAGTTCTTCGAGTAATGACATTTCAAATTCATTATGCATGTCCTTTGCAAATTTATGGCTTAACCTGTCATTAGTACTTCCAAAAACAATATCATCAAGATAAATTTCAATTAATAAAATATCAATTAATAAAATACTACCTTGAGTTACCTTGATATAGAGGTTGTTGTCTTCGCTTACTTTCCATAGTTCATAGGGAATTTTTTCATTGTTGTTTTTTAGCATTACTCTGTTTTGAATGTGAACTGATGTATGCACTGCATGTTTTCAAAAAATATCTGTCAATTTGGAATCCATTAGCATTGTTTGAGCCATTTCCTGTGTAATTATCATCCATTATGACAATGTTATTCTGTCTTTGAACCACTCTCTAAACCAATCTACGAATCCATGCTCTCATCGACTGTCATATATTTGTCCAAACCTTCTAAGTGTTCTTACAAATCCATGTCTGTCCATGTTTTCCAAGACTCTACTTGCGCAACTGTCCATAATACTGACCCATTTATCACTATACTATCATGAAGTCTTGATTACTATATCAAATTGTACTTATGCTAGATGAGTACTCTGAATATATCTTCTCAAACTCTTCAAGTTGCTCGAAGGATGGTTCTTTGGTCTATCACAACTATCACATAGAATCCTCGTCTAATATTCATATTACCTGGGATTCTCTAAGCTAGATGGCTCAAAACAATTCCTGATCCGATGTATATTCATCATCATCTTCATTGGTAGATTCATTATCTCTCTGATATCTAACTTATTTCTTTTTGTCTGTGGATTCATATTTCACTACAATGCCGGAAAGTACAATCTCTTGAACCTGTTCCTTTTTACCTGTCCTTCCTTTCTTTCATTTATTTTCCAAACCTTTCTGTATCTGACATCTTTCTTTTTCTCTGTAGAATTTTTGTCATCTCGTTTTATTCCCAATCTTGCGATATCTGGTACCTAGTCTTTGTTCACATGTTCTTCCTGTTTTCTTATCCATACTTTATTATATTTGATATCACTCTTCTCTTTAATGGAAGTATCGATAATGCTTCTATAATCACTAGCTATGTGTCCATAGTTATGAAATTTGTAACACGCAATTTTATGTCCGGCCACATAGGCACTTCTTGCTTGAACATTTCTTTTATAATCCTTGCAATATGCAACCTTATGTCCAAAATTAGTACAATAAAAAAAATGACCATAAAATAAATTTGCATACCTGGGAGTGAATGATCTTCTTGCATACCTGGGAGTGAATGATCTTCTTTGTGGTGCAGTACTTCTAAATTTTTTCCTTGAATGATCATGATCATGATTGAAGCTTATTTGTGGCTTGAACACAGATGGTCTTCTTGAAGATGTATCTTCAATAGTTTTCTTAGATTCTGGTTGACCATGATTCTTTCCTTTGAGTACTTCTGCATAAATCTTTCTATTTTATTTACTTTTATTTTCTAGAAACCTAGAGTGCTTCTCTTCATTCTCTGTAACTGATTGGATGTTTCTATCTCTTCAACGTTCTTTTTGAGCTTGATGATTTTACTTCTCAATGTGACAACTTCTTCTTCAAGCTTCTCAACCTCTTCTTCTTTATTTAATATCTGAGACTTCATGACTTCTTATGTTCTCTTTGCTTCTTCAAGATGAATTTTTAATGTGATTAATTATTCTTTAAGTACTTTCTCTTCTTGACCAAACTCTGACTCAAGATGGTTTAGATCGTTAGTTATTTCCTTAAGATGATCTGTCAATATCTTCTCTCTCATTTCTGCTTCTTCCTTTTGTGTTGTTGTGTTACTTTCCAAACACTGCTTTTGATATTCAAGATTTTCTTCAATCTTTCTGGATTCTTCTAGATGAGTTCTTAAGTTATCGATGACTTGTTGGGATTCTTCAAAAATGTGAACACTTTCTTTTTGTTTCATCAGTTCTTTCTTGAATGACTTGTTTTCTTCTCTTAGTTCATCTAAAGCACTAATCAATTCTTCTTCATAATTGTCTTCCTTTTCAATTAGTTTTTTTGTCTCATTTCCTTCATGGCATTCTATTTCAAGATGTCCACATTTTTCACAATTTAAACAAAACAACATATCTATGGTGATTATTTAGTCTTCATCTTCTAAATCTGTTTGACACGGTGAACATAATTCTTCTTGGTTTGTATCTGCATCTTCTTTTGCATTTTCTGAATTTGTGATGGGTGAAGAATAAATGTCATGTAACTTATCCCAAAGTTCTTTTGTTGATGAACATTTACCAACCTTTTCTCTTAGTGGATTAGGTAATCCTTCCCAGATGAAATCCATTTCTATTTTGTTATTCTTCTTCAATTCCTTCTTGGATGCAGTCTTTGGCCTTTTTGAACTATCATATCCTATAACAACTGATATCCAAATATAATGTCCCTATGCCTATAAAGATACTTTCATCCTTATTCTCCACATATCATACTGAAAACCATTCTGAACATTAAACATTACTCCATTCTCATAATAATCCATGATCTCCTTCCATTGGTTAAATTGTTTCCTGAAGGAACTGGCTTTGATACCAATTGTTGGATTACTGAGAGGGGGGTGAATCGATAATAGAGCAATTTAATCCTTTTTCACCATAAAATGAAAGTGTTATATCAATGTAGTTGTATCATCCAATAGTTGTAGAGTAAACAAACAATGAACAAATGATAAATCACACACATACACAATACACCAATGTTTTATGTGGAAACCCAAAGAGGGAGAAAACCACAGAATGATTTTTCTTACATGTCTTTAACAATTACATTCATTGGAAGCACCAACCTTCTTTGTTTTCCAGCTGCAATTGGAAGGAGGCCCCAACCCCCTAATTTCATAGGATAAAACCTGAACCATTCATCAACCATGCATCAATTTGTACCTCAACCTATAATCAACCTATACGATAAAAAGTGCATCAACCATGCACCAACCCTAACTTGAAATAATCATAACTATGTACCTGTAATGAATAAATATATGAAAATAGTACACAATGTTCTTCAGTGTGTTTTGTGCAATTCCTCCAGGTTTCACTACTTGAAACCTCTCAGAAAAGGATTTATAGAAAAAATGCCATACCTTGTTGAATTCTAGATTATTCTAGAGAGCGAACTTGTAGAGCGTGCCCCACACTGAATATTTGGTGTATGGATCTGAACATTTTGCATAGAATAATACAAACCGTAATATAACCAACACATTTTGTCTTACTAAATTGGGATCTGTTATGAATAAGTTATAACGTTTTTACCCGAAACACTTGTTTTAGACCAGTTTCAGGACTAGCCACAAACCCTATTTTCCATGGAGTGTAACTCCAAAACTACAACGACCCACAAGTTTAAATGTTTACCAAAACTACTTGGATATGTTTCCTCAATGGCCTACCAATTTCATGGTCTGAATCATTATATAAAAAAAAGGTATTGTGAAAATGGTGAGATGACCTGTAAATAACATACCTTAGAAAGCATCATCAAAAGAATTTATCCTCCCTTGAATTTCGGCCTTCTTTCCTTCACCTTCCCTCTGAAATTCAGCTTAGATATCCTTTTGTTACCTCAGTCACTTGTAGATATTCAATATTATCAAGTTTTTTCAAAATGAGAGAGCCTCTCCTCTTATTTATACTTTCATGTAGCTTCCTCAAGAGGTTACCTTTTAACCATCTTAACCTGCTTTCCTTGTTTTAGGGTTAACCCACTTCTAACCACTTGTCTAATTAGTAACTTATCCATTAAATTTATTATTTAAATAATTTATTTTGTATGCACTTTGACTTATATTACACTCATCACTTCACTTTACCTCAAGGGGTTACCTTCTAACCATCTTAAATCACTTTCCTTATTTTAGGGCTAACCCACTTCTAACCACTTGTCCACTTAGTAATTTCTCCATTAAATTTATTATTTAAATAATTTATTTTGTATTCACTTTGACTTATAGTATACTAATCACTTCACTATATTATTTACCTTCTAAAATATCTTAAACCACTTTGAATACTTTGACCTTTTGGGGCTTCTAGATGACTCATGAGGGTTCTCCAACATCACATGGCCATAACTCTCTAACCGTGAGGAGTTATGTGATGTTCCACATACCACCGGAAATTGCATGAAATTTACTATTCATATAGAATATTATTTCCTACAAATATATCAAAACTCATACCATTATCCATCAAACAAACTTGGGTTCCATTACCCAAACCTAGGTTCTCCAACTTCTCATGGCCATAATTCTCTAACTGTGAGGAGTTATGTGACGTTCCACATACCACTGGAAATTGAATGACATGTAATATCCATATAGAATAGTATTACCTTCAAATATATTAAAACACATACCATTATACATGAAACAATCTTGGGTCCATTACCCAAAACTTTGTGCTACCAAAATTCGCTACCAAACTTTCTCCAAGGGTTGACATCAATCACTAAGGGTTGACATCAATCTTGTCATCAATGAAATTTATTCTGCAACATTGCATGAAAATGGTTATAGGAATACAACATCTCCAAACACCTATTAGTTCACCTGCAAAACCAAAATTGCATTTCCAATAGGAAAAACTATACAAATGGTCAAAAAATTAGCATGCGTTGAAACACAAAAGGAAGCGTGTGCACAGTGTGCGGGCCAAAGAAGCCCATAGAGTGCAAAATGCGCCATATGAGGGACTATGTAGGAGAAAATCTGTGCACTCCTGTGGACGATGCATTTATGGTTCTTGTCAGCCCCCAACCCACTTCTGGACCATCTCCCAACTTGATTTGACCCTAAAATCTGAGTTGAATCCAAATGGGGGGTTGGTCAAAGACCTAAGGGTGCCCTAAAGGGCCCCTTATCCACACTAAGAATCGGTTGGATATTTCCTCAAAGACATGTTATAAATGGAGGCCATGGGTGCACTAAGAATTCAAGACTCTCATAGTATTGTTATGCTGCCTCTATCCTCCCTCAAGAAGCCTCTTTTCTTCTTGGAGCATTGTAGAAACATCTCAATAGGCTATTCACCTCACCTCTTGAGGGAATAAGATTGGATTTCTTCACCATTTGCTTTCTAGTTTATCATTGTAAGAAGAGCTCTCAAATAGGGGACTCAATAACCCTCTGAAGGAGGAAGAGGGGATCCATAAGTCCTCCTTTCTCTATGGTATTTTCCAACTAATATAGTTCTCCATTGGTGGCATAATCATTGGTCATTTTGTTAATTGATTTTGGTTAAAAGTTTCTTATGCATTTTAGTTTTATTTCCTTAGTTATGTTCTTAGTTGTTTTTAGCTTATTTATATGTGCTTGGATTGTTTAATTCATACACTAACCTTTGTCTTGTCTAGCAGGCCCAACTAGACTTATAAGTGCCCCTTTTTTTCTCACCCAAGTGACGAAATGGACACAACAGATTGGAGACCATACTGGGGAGAAAGTATCAATTTCCTCCCTATTTGGAATGTTTGAGAACTTCTTTTTGACCCATTTGCCTTGCATGAACCATAACCGGCCTAGCCTTACCTGTCAAGAGCTAAGTTTGGAGTAGTAAGAGGAGAATTCCACTTAAAATTCCTTCCCCCCCCCGATGCATATCAGAACATGTGGGGGTGTTCCAACCCACATACATGCATTTAGAGAAATGTGTGCCAACAACACTTCATTTCTCTGTGAATTTTGTGCACTATGTGCCAAAAGGTCTTTAGTTCTATTCGATTGTGTGCCCACTGTGCCTTTGTCTAAACTGTGACCCGTGCATCTGTTCAGAATTCCAAAATTGCAAGCGTTTTTGTGATGATTTGAAGGCCCCTATGTTATAACCCTAATTTGCACCATACATGCTTACCTGGAATCATGCCATCTCATAGCTCTTCTTTTCCAAGCCACTACTGAACAACTCTTCTAAAAAACTCCATTTTTAAAAGTCCACGCTAGTTGACTCACTACAGCCCGCGTGGATCTACAGTGTCCATGCTATCTGGCCCACTACAACCTGTGTAGACCTTTAGAAGAACGAAAAAATGAAAGTTGCCGACGGAACACACAACTTTGGGTGAGTTAACTGAACCTTCTAGCCATGCATGGCCGAGGGTTCGCCCAAATACCTAGCTTCTTCTAGCCTATAAAAGAAGGGTTAGGGGTCCTATTTGGAGGAGGAGAATAAGAGTAAAGAAACTCTGCCCAATTACACATTCCCATTGTCCCAACCCTTTAGCCATCCTTGTGCAAAGAGAGAAACAAAGCAAAGAAGTTGGAGGACATTTTAAGAGGAGCCTAGGATCAGGATTCATGGAGCAGTGGCCAGTATCGACATTGTAAGTTGATTCATTGAAGTTAATAATAAAGAAATGCTTTTCCCATCCCACTATATGAGTTCTTCATAGTTCAGTAAATATATGTTTGAATCTCTAACCCATTAGTCTGTAGGTAAAATTCATGTGTAGTTTGTTGCTTGTTTTGTATGCAGGTCAACCTTGTGAGGAGAGTTGCTAACAAGCGATCAAGCGTGAAGAAGGATCGACATCGAACATATGGAACAAGGTATGTTGGTCTAACCATGTATTTGCTGAAAAGAAATGGGGATTAAGTCTGGGATGAAGGTAGAAAGTAGTTTTCTTTTGGCCATATCTGCATGCATAATATAACCCTATTTTCTAGTCTGTAGGGGGATTTCCCATCACAACAGAATTGGCGACCATACCGGGGAAGTATCTAGGGTTCCTGGGAATATTTTTGGGTAGTTTTAAAAGACTGGTTTTCTTTCCTATTTTTTGAAGTTTCTGCAAAGTCTGAGCTAGCATAGAGTCTGGTTTTCCATACCAGCTATCTCTGTTATTTTCTTAACTGTGTTGTTTTGAGACCCACAAAGGTACACGCGGTCTGTATAAGGTCTGAATGCATGTACCCACACCCTACTTTCTTATAGCCCACGTGCAAACACTTGCTGAAGAAGTAGTAGTAGCATGTCGATTCCAGAAAATTTTTGAGGAAGTCATCCTCTTCCCTGTCAGAATCAGTCATTCTCAAGGGTTTTCTGGACTTCTTTCTAGGTCTTGGTTGTTTGCAGTCTCATCTCAGATTGGTTTGTTTTGCAAATTTTTTCCTTACATTGGTTTCTTTTTCTGTTAAAGAGAGTGTCTAAGCCTTCAAGAGATCCTGGTTCTCAATATTAGTGGTCTCTTCCTGGTTTGGATTGTCATTTTTTAGTTGTTTCAGATTTTTAGAGATACACGTGGCCTATATAAGGCCATCACGCGTGTACACACCCTCTGACTCTACACAACTCGCATGCACATGCTTGTTGTTGGATTGTCAGGAGTATGCTTGTGCAAGATAGTTTTTGTTGAGGGTAAGGCAGTCATTCTTTCCCTTGAAAAGACTTATACCTCTCAGGTTTTTGAATCTCTATCCTAGCAGTCAGTAGCTTACGATTGATCTTAGCCTTAGCTTGCTTTTTTCATTTAAAAGTTGTCATTAAAAATTTCTTTAGGGTTTTTAGACAAGTGTGAGAGTCCTTTTTTTAAGTCGCTAGTGTGTGATTTCTTGAAGTGATTCTTTGTGATCTGTGATTAGGCTAGAAGTTTTTTCTTGGTTTTTGACTTGTTGGTATTTTTCCTTTTTGCTTTATCAACATTTAAATAAAAAAGAAAATATCTTTCATTTTCTTGTTTGGTTGAAAAGTGTGGTTTTGCATTAGTAGCCAGGGAAAAGTCTTTGCTTTATTAAGTTATTGATAGTTTACTTAGATCATAAGTAGCTCGTAGTCGAGTGAAATCCTTCTTTAAGTTTACTGATTCAAAAATCTTAGAAAATATTAAAAAAAAAAAAAATTGAAAAGTTGTTGAAAATTTGCTTTAAGTGAAATTTTTTGTTTCCATCTTTCTGTTCATTTTTTACTTTCATATTTCAAACATCATTAGTTTAACTTTCATACCCCTTGACATAATACAAGCCATAAAATTAATGCTAAATCTAAAATTTATTAGACTTTTATGTCTGTAGGGTTAACCAACTAGTTCAAGATTAGGGCCTTGGATTAGGTTGGAGAGGAAACTCTTCAAGGACATTAAAATCAAACATTGGAGTCTGAGTTAGGGAGTGTCCAAGTCCAGTATCATGAAAGTTATCCGGGACCCCCCTCTAACACAGGGGATAAACACAAGGTCACGTGCAGAAAGGTAGTGGAGATAACCCCTCCAAAGGTGGACCAATCGTAGTGGAGAACACATATAAAGGGCTTGTTTTGGGATTCTGTCGATTGCATTTGCCACGGTATTTGTGGGTCTCGAATCCATTCAAGGTCCTCAGCTGTCTTCCAGACCACTTGCTTTCAATACCCTTGACAGGTTTCGGGCTCGATACCATGCTCATTGTGGCCTACCCGACTTTCGACTGTACCCGCCTGGTGACTGTTCACGCGCTGGCAACCTAGTTGCCTATCTTTTTTAGGGACATACACAGGTGACTATGGGGGTATACCGCAGTACCTATGATAAACATCGAGCCACACTTTGTAGAGTATACCCGGAAAGTTCTTCCATTTTCGAGTTGCACTTGCACCGGTAAGTTGCTCTGGTGTTGGTTGTTGTAACTGTTCTTCCAATTAAATTAGTGTTTGCCTATCTTATCTTATAGGGACTTTTTTAGTGTGTTGTTTTTGAACGGTTAGACTACCCTAGTGTGTCTTTGATATTCTCACATAGTGGAGGATCATGAGCTCCGACAGTCACGAAGGCTTCTTGGCCTGCCACTGGTTACACTGGAGCCACCCTCGCCACCACTAAAGCGAAAGCTAGACCAACAAGGGTATTTTGAAGTGACCGGGTCACAATAAATTGTGCCTGGCCAACATCTAGAGGAATCGACTATTTTGGACCTTGGAGCGCAAGATTTTGGTCTAGTTGAAACCTCCACCACTGATCTTTTGGCACCCACCATCATATCTATTCATCCTTACAAGTGTCAGACAATGTCGCACACAACAATGGAAATAAATGTTGTTACTTCTGGGAATTCTTCAATTCCCACTACGGTTGTCACCAAAGGAGAGTTTCCACCTCCTAACCCACCATCACTGGTCCGAGCCACCATGGTCTCAACTACCTCTACATCACATAGTGGTCTGATCCCATCTCTGGCGGTGGCCATAACCCCTTTCACACCAAGTGCGACAGGCCCTCCGTTCTCATACAGGATGCCTAGCTCAGGTACAAGTCCTGTACTTTCCTACTCCACTTCACAGACTTCAGGTCTGTGGGCAGGGAGATCTAACACTCCTCTGCAAGGACACATGGGGGGAACTCCTACTACTTTTAACGCTTTTCCTTATGGGGGAGTTCATAGACCTCCTTCATCCCCTTCACTCGGTGGCTCGCATCAACAATCTGCCAGGCCATCTGCACACCATAGTTTATTTGGAGTGGGGAGTCAAGGACCACCTTCGCATAATATGCCGGTAGGTTTGACACCATTTTATTTTTTCGGTACATTTGGTAACAACGCCTTCTCGTCAGCTACTTTCCCAACTGGGGGCATCCCCGGTTTTGGGCAACCTATTCCTATGCAGGGTACTATTCTTGCACAGGGGGCACACCTAGGAACTTCTTCTGCATCAGGGCCTTGGAATTCTTGGCAGGGATCCATTCCCTCATCAGGAATGCTGATCTGGGGTAATTATTTTCATAATCAATGGAACCCCAGACAAAGCACTATGCCTATCCCCACGTGACCGACATGGGGAAATCCTTCCCAAAGTCCTTTGAATGTAATGTATGCCCAACCATCTATGTCCTATTTTGTAAATCAGCCGATGATGTCTCCTCACACACAAAATTCATATGTTGGCCATGGCCATGGTTTTTCCCAGAACCCAGGCCAGCAGCCGAACGTTTCCTGGCAACCTAGTGCTAGTCAAACTCCAGCCCCCTTTTTCCCAGGTTATCACCAACAACCCAAACTACCCTTCCTGGCAACCTTGCATTTGCTAGACTTGACAAGGTTGTTGAATGACCCTATTTATCACGATCCGCGTTGACCTCCTATGCCAATGAAGTTGCCTTTGGACATCCCAAAGTTCGAAGCCAAGCCTAACAAAGATCTAGGAGATCATGTGACTACCTTCCATCTTTGGTGCTCATCTAACTCATTGAAAGATGACTCCGTACAGTTGCGATTGTTTCAACGTACTCTCATTGGGAGTGCCGCAAAATGGTACATTGAGCTCGATCGCTCAGGATACTCTTCCTTCGGTGAACTAGCAATGGATTTCCTTAACCATTTCTAGTTACCTGTGAGATACGACGATGACACCAAATTGCTGGCCAATTTCTCACAAACAAAAGCGGACCATATCTCTGATCACATTCAAGAATGGAGACGCAGAAAGAGTTTAATTAAGGTACTAATCCCACCAACATTCTTGCTCGAGTGGTTTCTTAAGTCTTTGGTCCCATAGTTGTCCAAAGATGTCACGATGTTGGGAGTATTTTCCGAAGAAGATTCCATCATGAGAGCTCAACAACTTGAGCTAATCTATTCTCAATCCAGGTTATTATACGAGATCTTGCCAGATGCATCACACTCAATACTTGATAACACCCAACAGAGAGTTGGACCACATGCTGATGGTATTGTTGGTTCAGCACAAACAAAGCCCACTGAGCAATTGACGAAGCAGTTACAACAATTATCTATACAACACACAACAACCAGCCAAAATACTTCTTTGGCTGCTCCCCCTACCAAAATGTCGGATGTACACATAGTGCAATCGACTAATCCAAAGGCCACCCAGCAGCCTGAAGGAAAGAAAAAAAATGAAGGAAGGGTAAGGGGGATAAGAAACCCACTGATAATGCTGGTGGGGGCAATACTGAGAAACGGAAGGCGAGGTATCCATGCAACTTGTGCGTGGAAGACCAGCCGACCCACCTTTGTCCCCGGCTTGCAGAGGCCCAAAATTTTTCGACACAACAACATCCTGCTGTGTTAACCAATCCATTCCAACATGGGAAAAATCTAAAACAGGCCTCTACAAGCATGGAAGGGGGAAGCCAAGGACCCTCTCCGCCTACGAGCAACCCCACATCTGCGAATGTATATATGGTGAGGGGTGATGCTTTTATATCGACTAGAGTGCATGACTATAGTAAACCAAGCACTTCTGAGAAGGGTAAAGAAGCTGAACTCTCATATCTTCCTCTACAGATTGAGAAGACGTTGGGAGAAACAATGACATGCATTCCCAAAGGCGCATTCAAAAAATCTTCTCATAACCCAAATGCAAGGGCCGCCCAGAAATACTATGTGGTGGAAGATTTATCACAAACCCCTTGTGCGATGTCTGCTTTGGAGGTCCTCCAAAGCTACCCTTCCGAGAGGAAAGCCTTGTTAACTTCTTTAGGATCTACCAAGACTTGTAATATAGATACAATCATGCTGGATACAACTGACCTAAAACCTCGTCTGCCTTACCACATAGCGTTTCAGATAGTAGTGGCTTATCCCAAGAAAAATTTTACTCAGAATATCTTTCACACGGTGGTCGATGAGGGAGCCTCGACATGCGTTATGTCATTGGAATGTTGGAAGGCCGTTGGCCAACCCGTTTTGTCTCCGTCACCTACTCTCCTCACTACTTTTGATAGTCATTCATTCCGACCACATGGTATCATCCCCTCTTTCCCCGTGCAATTAGGAGGGAAGACTGTGTGTGTCGAGGTAGAGGTAGTCGATGCTCCCCTCGACTATAACCTCTTGTTAGGAAGGAGTTGGACTTATGCCATGAAAGATGTGGTTGCTACAGTATTTTGGGTCTTGTTGTTTCCACATGAGGGCCGGATAGTGATCATCGATCAATTGCCTTTCTCTAGACCTGACCCTTCATTGGGGGCATCCACGGTCCCGATGATTGATAATCCTCAACCAGGTATAGTCAATGTAGGGGTTGGTTTGTGCCCATATTTGATGGGTACCTTCGATTACCCGCCCCCTCAAGGTGATATCAAGCTTATATCCAATCACGATAAGGTTGATATTTTTCAAGTTTCATCATTCCACATGACTTACTTCGACAATCCGTGGATACTTCGTTCCCCGTCGGTCATGATGGATGGGACAGGGCACCCGGGCATGTCCATGCCCTTGTCCACAGTTGAAGTAGTGTACTCTTTAGTCCAGCAAGCTTCAACCAACACTGATCCAACTCCTACACAAGAGTTCGATCCACTTCTAGAGCTTGGGGCCTGCTTGCCCACAGACCCCCTAGCCAGGGGGATAGCCCCCCCTGACCCCGCAGAGGGGGTACCCGCCCTCTGCACTCCCCCGCATGGAAGAGTGTACATACTTCTGGGTGTAAATACTTCATGGGGTATCAACATGACTGAAATCAAAAGGCCTCTGAATTTGGAATATAATCAGGCTCCACAACCAACAGCTCTCACGTGACAGAGGGACGAAATGATGGATAATTTTTTCCACATCCTTCAACGCCTATCAATAGAAATAGGTGCATCTTCATCAAACAACCACTTAGGAAGAACCTCTCCTTTCAAGGTACATGTTAATTTTGATATTCCCTTATTTGAAGGTCAGATATATGCGGATGTCCTAGACAAATGGTTAAATCTATTAGAAAGTTATTTCTTTATTCATAATTTTTCCAACGGGGAAAGGATCACCTTCGAACTCCTTAAAGCTCTCCATCATGTCAAACATTGGTGGGAAAATTACTGGGATAAAAGTTCCACATAGGAGTCTGGAATATATGGGGCAGAGCCCACTTGGGATTTTTTTGTGGATGCGGTAAAGGAATAATATTACCCAATTGGAAACTATGAGGACTAATACATGAGATGGACCACACTACGGCAAGAGAGGGGCCACGTATTTACAGATTTCACCAATACCTGTCATACCTTGCGCACCAAGTTGGGTATCAAAGACTCTGAATGAAATTTGGTTCTGAAATACCATGGGGCTTTACATAGATAAATCCAAACTAAAGTGTATTTTATGGATATCTCATCAGTCAATGTTGCTTATTGATATGTTGTTAAAATTGAGCATAAATTTAAGCACCAAAACAAACGAGAGTTTGGATCTGCAAATCCACAACAACCAAAGTATGACAAAGACGGCCCTAACAAAGAGTCTCCTGAAAACTAGTACAAGCCAAGGGAAAAGAAGGATCATGGGAAGAGAAAGAAGGACACCAGAAAATGGTGCGATTTCTACAAAATCCCCTAGCACAACACCGATGAATGTCACTCAAAACAGTCATTGGTGGTCGAGATCAAAGACAAGGAGTCGAACCTTAATTTAGAATCTGAATATGAAAATACTGGTAAAGGAAAGATCATTGACACAGACACCACTATTATTGTTGTGACCGCAACAATTCAACCAAAAGAACCAATAGATCCTGAAGAGGGGAAGTGCCTTTCTCATTCACACATGTGGGTGTCACTGCATTTTATTTTTGATAGAGAAAGTCAGAAGATCATCATCTCAATAGAGATCATCAAACAGTTGGGATTGTCGACAGCACCACACCTGCAGCCATACAACATCGGGTAGCTTCACCAAGGATGATATCTTCGTGTTAGCCAGCAGTGTCGATTGTCATACGACATCCAACCCTTCAGGGATGAGGTATTATGTGATGTTGCCCCACTGGATATTTGTGATGTTCTCTTGGTACAACCATATATGTGGAGATGCCATGTTGTTTATGAGTCTCATTGTTAATGCCGAAGACACCAGTGTCATTATTTCTCTAGGGGGTCATCTCTATAGAATACCAGAGGTAGTTTTGACTATTGTTCCACCTAAAAAGTGCCACAAGGTAGTATCTCATACTACAAAATTCAGCTTCTTCACAATTTGTTCAAAAGGGGAACAAAAGGACACTGCAACCACTACAGCCTCGCCCCAAGCACCTTCTATTCAATAGAAGAAGGTTGACAAGGTTGCAGCAAAGCACAAATATTCCTTCTGCACACCATCCTCTCATTTAGCTCCACTTGTTGAACAACCTCAGCCTCAACAGGTTCTTGATAGACTTCCAGAAACTGAGCGATGCGACGTCTCCAACAAGGTAAGCAAATCACCAAGATTTAGATTCAACAAACATTCTTTCCTCTCCCTCGATCACTCAATGCAATGGATACCAATCTTCCTAAGGAGGGAGGATTGATCCAGGTGGGTATCGGTGGGCACCCACCTTTTCCAACTGACTCAAAACAATTTTCTGGCAATTTTTGTAATTTACTATTTTTAGTAGTGTTTAACTTCTGAGGCCATTTTGAGGCCCTAAATGATGTTTTTGGGAAAATTTGCAAAAATATGGAAGTTCCTTCCATATTTCCTCCAAAACAAATCTTCTCAACAATACCTTTCCAATGGGCTATCATGTGCCTAAAACAGATATCGTATGGAAAAGTTACGACTCTGGGAAGTTGTTGTACTAACTTACCCAAACGGGGCCCACATTACTTTTGGCGCTTCATCTCCTAGGGTTAGGTTTTTGGATGTCTAGGGTTTTTGGCATTCCTGTTTATTATAAAAAGGCCTTCAGAGCCTCATTGTAATCATCTTCTTGCAAATGTGAGTAGCCATCACATCTCTTCTCAGAGATAAGCTGCCACCATTCTAGTGAGTCTTTCACTCTATATTTGTACAGTCTCTGTACATTTCTTTCATTAATAGAAATCATGTATTACTGTATATCTATGTTTATGGTTGCATCTCTGCTACATTTCTGTTATATTATTCAATATCTGCGATATCTCTGTGCATTTCTTTATTATATCTCCACTCTCATTTCATGCCAAAAATAATCCGGATCACTCCCACGCAAACAAAATCCACCTACCCACATGCATGCTTCTTTTCAATTAATTTATGTATGAAGCTCATTTGATTACATGCGATTGTAAGATATATTGTGAAGGTCCAAATTATACAAGTCTCTTGTTCATTCATTTCTCTCATCACCATTTGCACACATTCACTTTGCTAGTCGGACATCATAGGGGACCCACATAATCCCCATCGTTCCAGACGCTTGCAAAATATCCCTCCTATCCTAGGAGGAGTTCCTAGTCTTTCCAACTCACTGACTCAACCCTCTCACACCCCTGTGAGTGCTACTATTTTAGGATCATCCTTACTTGGTTCCACTTTACTTGGGTCTAATTCCCAAGGCCAACCATCCACTAGCTCTCATTCACAAGGAAGCGGGGGGCAAACTCCTTCTCAAGGGATAAGTACAACCCCACCAAACCCCCGTCATAGGTCAGGTACACAACCTTCTCACACCATGGTTGGAAATAATCCTCCACTGCCACCCCCCATGCCATATTTGGCGTCCCTCAATATCCCCTATTTGAGTAAACTCACGAATGACCCTATATTGCATGACACCACATGGCCCAATATGCCTACCAAACTACCTTCATACATTCCCAAATTCAAAGGTAAATCTGGGGAATATCCCACCAACCATTTCATCACCTTCCACTTATGGTGCTATTCAAACAACATCATGGACGACTCCGTCCGTTTAAGGTTATTTCAGCGCACACTCACAGGTCCATCAGCTAAATGGTATGTGGATGAAAAATCAAGGTCCCATGTGACTTTTGAATCCTTAGCCAAAGAATTTTTGGCCTTATTTCAACTACGAGTTTGTTATGACACTGGTCTAGAACTTTTCTCTGAGTATAAACAAACCTCAGCCACACATATCGCTGACCACATTCATGAATGGCGTCAACGACGCAGTTTATGCAAAGCATAAACCACCAAAGAATGTCTCGAATGATTTCTCAAATCACTCATCTCTATCCTTGCCAAAGATGTGGCATCCACCTTCCCCCAAACTAAAAAGGAATCCATTAGCAAGGCTCAACAATACAACCTCATTTATGCTTAGTCGGGTTACTTATACACAGTACTACCTCATGCACCGAGACCTATACCATTCGGCCAGGACAAACCTGG
The DNA here is from genome assembly GCA_009831015.1 of Picea engelmannii. Lineage (NCBI taxonomy): Eukaryota > Viridiplantae > Streptophyta > Pinopsida > Pinales > Pinaceae > Picea > Picea engelmannii. The sequence goes on from ML823667.1 coordinate 156,116, forward strand.
GATGTCTCACGCATCAGATAATTTGATTGGTATCACAACACACCACAACCCGTACGTCCAACCACCATCTATGTACGGTACACCCCAATATCCTCCTATATACGGAGGTCCATCTTATTACCCTCCTCTCCTTTACCAAAAGTCATATCTTGTTTTTCCCCCTCAGTCACTAGGGGCACCCCCACCGATACCCATGTCATATATGGTCTCTCAATCCAGTATGGGTCCACCCCTAACCAATGGATATAACCCTAGCAGTAGTGGAATTACCTCTACTTCCTATATTCCATATGGATCCTATCCACAAAACAATCCATATTTCCCATTTTCTGGTCCTCCCCAACCGGTTAATCCTCCACCAAGATAACCACATGTCGGTGTCAACTTTGTTCATCCCTTTCCCATTCAACAGGTTCATAAATTTGAATAGTTGAATATGACCAATCCAACTCATAAGAAGAAAGGAAAAAACTGAAACAATGACAACCCAAGACCAGGAGGGAATGACCCCCACAACCATCCTCTTGGGGGAAACCAATACCAATACCCCCAAGGGGGCACCAATAAAAATCAACCATGACAAGGGAAGAACAACAATCTTTTCACTAACTTCCCTTGCATTATATGTGGTGAGTATGGACATTATACTCATCATTTCCCTCAAAATCCTGATTTCCAATGGATGAAGGCATCCATGAACCCACAGGGCCCTCCAACACCACTTTCCCCTCAGTAGGACCCACAACAATATTTGAAACCATCTCCTCTAGTTGTTTTGCAAAACCCCATACCATACCAAGGTGTGATAAATAACCAACAAGTGATCAACCCTGCCCCACAAAAAATGGGGAAATATCCAAACTCGGGTGCCACTCAACCTAGGAATCTAGTTGATCACAGTGTCCTCCTCACCAGCGAAGATATTCTTCTACAAACCTACAACCGTCAATACAATATTCCTCCTAACTCTACCCAAACCACCTAGAAAACACTACCAGCTAATATAGGAAAACCATTGATGATTCCACGTCCTAACGTAGAACCCATTCCCTGCATACCACGTATGCATTTACGACAGAATGTGCATAACCCTCATGCTAGGGCTTCTCATATTTATATTCTGGTTGATTACTTATCCCAGTCTCTTGCAACCATGTCTATGTTGGAGGTCCTCCAAACCTGTCCATCACAACAAAACTCCTTTCTTTCTGCCTTGGGGGCATTCAACCTAGTTAACACGTAGTTGATCACATTTGACCCTTTATAAGAATACAATGACCCTTGATTGATAACCAGTGGTTGCACCAGTGACTAGTCCTGTTTTCAAATTTGGAAATAATCCATCTCCAATTCTCAAAGGTTGATTTCTCCACTTTTATGAAGTACCACAGGTATCTAAAACCCTCGGACAACTCAACAAAGTTGAAAGTGAAATATTCCTTAATATTTTCAAGCGCTTGCCCTACTATACCCAAGTGGTGGAAAGTAGATTTGTTTAAATTTACTTTAAGCCCCAAGGCACAATAGAAAAGATCCAATAGTGGTTTAATCACCATCCACTCCTCAAGAGAAGCCTTTGTCATGATAAGGATGTCATCGACAAACATAAGATGGAGAATGTTTATAACCCTAGAGACCTTCACCCCCGTCAAACTTTCTTCTGATTGACCTTTCTTCAATAGCAGGCTAATACTTTCCATGACTAAGATTAATAATAGTGGCGATAGCAGACAACCTTGTCTTAAACCACGTTCACTCTGAAAAAAAGGGGAAGTCTCACCATTTATCAGAACAACAAAACATGATTTGACTAAATAGCTCATAATCCAATTTGTAGAAGAAAGGATAAAGCCAGTTTGAACAGGAATTAACCGTAAAAAGTCCCAGTTTACACAGCCATATGCTTTTTTTAAATCCATCTTTAAAATTAGAGCCTTTAATTTTTTTACTTTTATATTTTGTAGACATTCTTTCTCTGTCGCAATGGCGTCCAAAATCTGCCTACCTTTTAAGAAACCAATTTTATCACTTGACAACACCCTCGAGAGAATAGGCTTGACTCTATTTTCTATCACCTTTGCTATAAATTTATAGCATAAATTACCGAGTGCAATGGGTCTGTAGTCTCTCAATGTCACTGGTTTATTATCCTTTGGAATCAATGCCAGAAAAGTTGAATTAAGAGAGCTTTGAACCTTTCCTTTGATCCTAGAGTCCTCCACTAGTTCTAGCAGATCATCACCAAGAAGGTAAAAAAAGTGAGTAAAGAATTTAACCGTCCAGCCATCCAGGCCTAGAATCTTGTCTTTTGTGAAAAGACTTAATACTTCCAAAATTTCCAATTTTGTGCAAGGACAATAAAATTGTAAAGAGTCCTCCACCTTGACAAATCAAGAGAACAACTTGACGATATTAACTTGATCCGCAGGGGAGGTGAAGGCATAAAATTCAAACATACCTTCAAAGTGTCTTTTTTCTTCGTTTTTAAGAGCCTCTTTCCCCCTATGGATCTGGTGATTCTCATCCAATATCTCCCATATATGTTTCTTGTTCCTTCTAGCACTAGCATAGTTATGAAAAAAACTTTTGTTCTGACCGCCACATTTCAGCCAAGTTGCTCTACTTCTCTGTCTCTAGAGTTCCTCATCTTGGAGAAGGATTGCATTTCGTTCTTCCTCCAAATATTTTAAGTGACAGTCAGTTACCCAGCCCTTCCCATCCCTTTGCAATGTCATAAAATCCACCCAGAGCTCCTCCTTCAGTGTTTCTAGTCTGAGAAGGTTTAAACGTCGTAGAAGCCTTGGCCAAGTTTTTATCCAAGACTTTAGCACTTTCAATTTCCACACAAATCTGTGTTGGAAATCAGTTTCCACCAAGAAACCAGGATCCAACCCGACCTCTTTTACAATAGTTGAGAAATCTTCCTCCACCAACCAGGACGGATTTAATTTAAAAGGATAGGCCACAAGAAAATGATGAAAATCAAATTGAGTAATCACCGGCACATGATCCGAGATGTATGGGAATTCCACCCATGATCGATACCTTCCCACTTCACTTAATAAATTATCTGAAACCAAAATACGATCTAACCTCTTTGCTATGCTATCAACCATTATTATTCCATTTCTCCACATTAGTGCCACAACATTCAGAAGCATATCCACCAAGTGGTAATCCTAGAGTAGTTGCTTAAAAAAACCTGCAAGCTTGTCCAGTTGTGTCGCAGCTGCCCAGACCTCATCTGCACCTATGGTGAAATTTAAATCTCCTGCAACAATTAAGTTTTTAGTAGCCAAAAACCCACTCACGACCACCTGTTCCCAATAATATTTTCTCTCATTGCAGGGCCCATAGACATTGAGTAAACATAAACACTTGTTATTTTCTAAAGAGTTTCCAGATAATAAAATGACCCCACAATAGAGAGAAGGATCCAAATCGAATTTATTGGGATCCCACGTCACCAAAAGACCACCTGAATTTCCAACAGAGCTAACAACACACGATAACCAGCCAGACACAAACTTTAACATAAACAAACGAGCTTTCTCCTCACCAAAATGTGTTTCTTGTAAAAAAATAATATCAGGTTTGGACTTTTGAAGCAATTTGTGCATGGAGGCCACTTTCAGGGTCCCCCCCACCCCTCTAATATTTAAGTTGAGAAGGATCATGGCTTGGCCGTAGCAAGGGCTTTCATGCCTATAAGCGCCCCAGAGTTAGAAACAAAGTTTGTATGTGGGTCAGGTACAGGAGCTAAGCAAGTGGATTTTTTATGATCACTTCTCATTTTAATAGGGGATGTCTCGAAGCCCAGGCCCTTTGAACAGGTGTAACCAACCCCAAAACCCCCAATAGAGTTCCTTGACTGCCCAACAAGGTCACAAGTTCCCAAGAGTTTAATAAAATGTCTCCCCTGGTAAGTAGGGAGCAGAAACGTAGTATTCACCTCTCGAAAGAGAGGGACTAAGGAGTCCAGCATCTCCCCCAAATAGATCTCCCCTAGTTTCGACTCCCTGTAACCCAACACGATAAATATTTCCTTCTCCCCCTCACATTATACCACCATAGTTTTCTCAGAAACCAAAACTTCCACATTAGTTAGATCCCCAAAAGTGGGAGAGGGGCTTAAGGGTGCAACATAACTGACTCTAATCTCCTCCAAAGGAGGATTTACCCGAACTGTACTAGGAGTAAAGATGTCCCTCGCAGAGGAATGTGGAACAACCTCCAAAGCAGAGGATTCAACCCTAGTAGTCGGCTCAACAATAATAGAATAAATCAAAGGATCAACCACTGGAGGAGTCGAAGAGTCCAAAGCCATTTTTTCCCAGGCTGTAAGAGAAAAATAAAAGGAGAGACACAGATCTTTAAGTTTACCTAATACACTAGCGAAGGCGACTTGTTTAGGAGAGTCCATTGACCTTGTAAACATTATGTCACATACAAAAGAGTCTACCCCTAGCGAGTGACATCTGGGAAACTTCCAGAGCCATGAATTTTCCTCCTCCTCCTCCTCCTCCTCCTCCAAGAATCCCTGACAGGCACTTCTCAGGTGTCCGATTTTGCGGTAGTAAGTACACCAAAATGGTAGGCCCAAATAATCCATATTTTGACAGAAAATATGACCACGCCACTGAATATCCAGAGTCTCTAGAAGCCAACATGTATGTCAACCTCCATCAGAATCTTACCCAATTTTCTATCTGAAGCGTGTAGTGACAGGTCATCGACTTTGATGAAGTGAACAAGTGCATTGTCGATAGCAGTCAATGCTTTCACATTCCAAAGGTTTAGAGGTAACCCAAGTGTGAGAACCCGAAGGTGCCTAAACTGGAAATAATCTTGTGCAGGTTCGAAAGAAATCCACCACCTCTTACGCATCATGCTCCCCTCATCAAAGGACCGAAGCTTTTCCATAATTTTTGAGGTGTTGTCCGATGAGTGAAATTTAAAACCAAACCAACCTCTCAACAGGTAGAGTACCTCCGACTCATATCCCAATAAGGGTAACCAATGCATTCTCACCCAATTAGTTAGTGATCTAGAACACCTCAAGCGGTAAGACAACCGACCAACTAGAGCATTTAGAGCTAAATTTACCACTTCATCCAAACCAAGGTTGTCCCTAAGAACCATTTTACGCCGAGACCTATTTGGAATACAAGATTTTGTTCGGGCTTTCCTCTGAGGTGTAGGCTTTGTCACATAATCTTAGCCACCAACACAGGGCAGTAGGATACCACAATCAGCCTACTTGACACCTTGAGTGGTTTCCACTCTCAGAGAGGGAGAACGGGCAACATTTCCAACATCAAACTTTGCAAATGGAGTTGCACCCCTTTCACTTTTCCAAGTTGAAATCGGAATGTGCGCAGGCGCAAGGTCCAAGGTTAATAACTCCAAAGTTGACAGATTTGTAGAGTTAAAGAATGTTGCAGGCAGATTAAATAAGCTCGCCTTCCTCCAAGCTTCCTCATCGGTCACACATAAGTGCGGTGACAGAAGCTTCCATCATGGAAGCTTCAAACAAAATAGAAAAACACCACCTAACCTCCACTGAGGCCTCCTCGAAAAGAGAAGCAATGTTCTAATCTATAACCCATTCATCTGTATTAGACGCATTAGCTCTCAGATTAATATAATGAGTAGTGTCTTTTTCTCCTTTCCTATTTTTTATGAATACAAATTTCCTTTCCCTTTTTCATTCCTTTCTACTTATTATGACAATCTTTCATATAATATCTAGGCTTTCCATAATAATAGAAATTGTTGGATTGATTTTTTTTTGTTTTTATTTTCTTCATATAATAATAGAAATTAATTGATGAATTGAATTTGTTTTGTTTTTATTTTCTTCATTTAGCTTCAAATATTAAAATGGTATAATATTGATTTTTTTCTTATTTTAAATTGATATATTCTTAAATTCACTATTATATTTAAAAGTCAAAATTCAACATTTCATCCATATTAAAAAAAATCATTTTTTTTAATTCTTATTTTTGTTAGTATTTGGTATTTTATACATAGAACATCATAAACTATTTAAAATTCCCTTAACAATTATTAAAAAATTAATATAAAATTATGTTTTTTATTCTTATCTATAACATGTGGAATATTTGTTCTCTTAGTAAGATGTGGTGGCCATTTCATTATTTAAAAGAGATGGTTCTAAGGCCACATCAAATTTCTAAAAGGCTCATGGGCATTGCTTAGTACCCTAGACTACCACACAAAGCTTGCATACCGAAGGTTTCACTATGATTGAGATATTACTGCTATTTTGAAGATTGTCACATTAAATACGGTTCTTGAGGCTTCATGGTCTAAGAGAACAACTAGAGAACAACTAGGGTATATAGCAATAAAATTTACATGTAGGTCTCAATGTTTATACATAGGCCAAAAAACCATCAAACATGCATTGAAAAGAGAAAATTTGACATAGAAGTGGGATATTTTGGGCATTGCAATGTTTGTTACACCAACGATAATTTTTATGGAACATACCATGGTTTAGGATAAATAAAAAGAGTCTCAGGTGATAACATTTTCTATTCGACTTGATCACTCCTGTACCATTATAAAGACTGTGCATAAGGAATATTTAGCTTCCCACTTGGAATATACATAGAAAATTTTTAAGGATTTGAACACTAAAAATGTTTCTCATGACCAAATTAACATTTTCTTTTGGGAATCATGGACCATATATTCAGGCCCTTTCCTTACATGGAAAATTGTTATCTTACAAGTAAGATCTGAGCCATGATTATGCCAGGCACAAAAGAACACTTATCTAAGGCTCTTCACCTTTGTCTATGGCCATGATAGCTTCACCTTTGTCTATAAGCGATGTAAGCCATGCTATTGCTATATTTACCCTATGATTAGTTTTTGCTATCTAATCTAAGATTCAAAATAGAGAAATATATAATTTATAAATGAAACATAATGCAATTGAAAAATTATACTTATGATTTCGTACAAATGCTTATGATTTCATACAATTTTGTACGAGGAAAAAGCAATTTCATATATCAATTAAAAGAAATATATATGTTAAATGTAATATATGGATTATTCAAAACATCATAAAAATTTTCATTTTAATTAAAGTTTTATAAATAAAATTTTTTATAAATAATATAATTTAAGTTGCTTTTAAATTTTATGTTATGTTAAAATTTTATAAATAAAAAATTCATAAATAATATAATTTAAGTTGCTTTTAAATTTTATGTTATCTAATTTTTAAAAAAAACTTTCACATATATCAAAATTTCATACATTTTGTTGTAAATTTTATGTTACCTAATTTTTTTTTTAAATCTTCCATATATATCAAAAATTTATACATTTTGTTGTTAAATAATTTATCATACATCCATGTTCCCATATTTTATTTTATTTAACTATTTAAATTTTGATAATCCAAAATTTTCACTTAAAATTTTATGAGACAATAAACAACTTTATATAATTTTTTTTATCATGCGTCCATATCTTATTCCAACCAATAATTCAATAAACAACTTTATATAAATTTTTTTTATCATGCGTCCATATTTTATTCCAAACAATGATTGAGAGTGGTAAGTCATCGATATTTAATCCCAACTTGTGAAACATGATTGAAATATGCGTCCCATCATCGTATTATTTCAATAAAAAAAAACATTCAATCATTATATCTCATCAATAATTTAGGAATTTAGGATTCAATATAGACAATGGCTCATCATCTATATAATATTATTTTTTTATTATTATTTTTAAAATATAAACAAAGCTTTTTAATGCAGAATAGTTAATAATGGAATGTATTGTTAAGACATTTTTGGATACGAAGTTACCTATTCTCAACTAGTTTGTTTTGAAAAAAATAAATTTAAAAATTCTATTAATTTTGATTAATTAATTTGGAAAAAAAAAATTAATCAATTAAATATCATAGTTGTAGTCTCATATTTTTATTATTAAACGTTTCAAATTAGTTGAAAATTTGGGAGTTTTTAGGAAGCCTCAACAAACAAAAGAAAAAAAATAGGAGCTTGAGAGAGCTTTAAATTAAAATTGTGTTAAATTAAAATGTAAATATTTTTATTTCATTATTACAAATACATAATTTATTACAAATATAAAATAAAGATTAAATTACACTAAATATTATTTTAAAAATTATTCATGTAAAAAAACTTAAGAATACTCACTTTATAGTTGTGGATATGAAAAACTTTTAATGCATGTATGTTTTCCTTCAAGCCCAAATTAAACCTGGAAGTCGAATAAATCAATACCCCATCTATGGCAAACATTTACTCCAATTTGTTGTTGCTATCAACTAACCATATTATTGACTTTTATTGTATTTTCATATTATAAGAGTAATATTATTTAACCAACAAGAATAATGCTTCAAATTTACAAAGATGTTTGAAGTTTATACATGTAACGTTTAATTTTAAAAAGATGTTAAAAATTTATATATGTATTTTCAATTTTGTTTTTCATTTTCTAATGAAATCTTTATAGATATTAAAGTTTCAAAATTGTGTTAAATATACTCATATAATTATTAGTATAAATTAAATCAGTAATTTAGATATTGTAATTGTTGCAATATGAATAAGGTTATCTTGGATTAACCTTTAAATTTATTGAAATAAGATTTAAAATGTATCATTATTTGGATACGTTGTAATCTAAAATATCATTCTAATCTAAAATACTTTTATATTTTTTAAATATATATTATTGTTGTTCCTAACTTCAGATTTCCTATAAATTTGAAGAATTTGAAAGAAACTTCTACATATTCACTACATTAGTATTCACCTTCCCAAAATTCTCACACTAAAAAAACTCATACAACATAACTACGTATCCAAATTAAATCTAAGTAAAGAAAAAATCTAAACTTATAGAAATCTGCAGTCAACCATATACATGTGGTAGAGTTGTGGAAGATGGCTTCATCAAATTAGTGCATGGGAAAGGAATGGGATCGTATTAGAGAAATTCATGCATTTTGTCATAAATGTTTTCAATACATGGATAACCAACCTTATTAAATACATCCACGAATAATGTTAGATCCAATTATGCATATAAACAAGTGTAATTTGTTGTAAATAGTTTGTGAGATCTGTGTAATTTGAATATGTGCGATCTCATATGTATTATATAAATATGGCTAATAAGACCTTCATACATAAATACACACACACACACACACATAAATATATATATATATTATCTCTTGATATTAGACTATCGTAATCATATTGTTGTTTAATTAATATAAGTTATGGTTATTGTATCTTTATGTGAGTTACATTTTCTGAGTTTATAAATCTTAAAGTCTCATATGATATTTCTAAATAGTGTTCCCCAAGCCAAGAGGGCCCGCTGAGGAGGAGCACACTTGTTGTAGGGTAAATGAAACCTACATGAGTTACCACCCTTAGGCTCTTCCTAGACCTAAGACAAAATAGAGATGCAAGCAATATACTTTCCTAGATCTAAACTATACATGAAAATAATTACGAGTTGATGGAATGAAAGGTTTACCTAATGATCTAACGATTTTCCCTGGAAGCTCCTTAGCTGTTATCTTTTTCAAATATTCCCTTCACTCTTACCAACATGTTTTTGCACACATAGAGACACAAATAAACCTTTCACAATATCAAATGAATCATGTATAAATGGATAATAGATCTACTAACATAACATAAGAATATGAATTCCCTACAAAGATTATAAAAATTACATACAATCAAGTAATGAGGAAAATCTTGTACATATTCTATTAATGGACAAATGGTTTACAACTTACAATTAAGGAAGTTGATGCAGTCATTTCCAAACTTCCTTTCCCAAGCTCTATAATCAAATTGTCGGTATAAGTTTTCTTTCTCCTTTCTCTCCCCTTTTCCCATGAGAAACCATCAATATATAGGATAATAGAGATACGATCAAATGTTAATCTAGATATGATCTAGATGCCCAAGATAACCATCTTCTCGAGGTCGAACCACGAAAAATATGAGGTTTAATCTCATCTCATGGAAACTAATCCTAAATAGGGAGTAATAGACATGTTCGTTCCCTACATTCTTGTAGGGAGTGACCAAACCCCCCTTATAAAAGGACAAGGAGTGAGCTTCAATTTTGGTCACAGGCTGTAAAGGGAAAACTAGCGACTAGGAAAAAAGGTACTCTAAACTCAGGGGAAAGTGGTATAATTCAGTGTTTCATAATGATAACCTCTAGATGATTCCCATCAGGTGATTAGGCGGAAAATAAATGTATAATAGATGCCCCCTAAAATATGAGGGAAGAAGAGGTGTATGATGGCTGAAACACTTTACAAACAAAATCATAGAGCTTTGGGAGAAGGAACCTGGAAAGAAACCATCATCAAGATGAAATAATAATAATATCCCAAGGCAAGCATACCCAT
>ML823668.1:7438-21796 GCA_009831015.1 Picea engelmannii
CCTAGTTGTTAGACGTAAAGCATGACGTTGTGATTCCTCGCTTCTGACCTAGTTGTTAGACGTAAAGCGAGATGATGATATTCCTTGCTTCTGACCTAGTTGTTAGACGTAAAGCAAGATGTGACTGACACTGAGCTACCAACCTAACCGCTGTGACATTGAGCCAGTGTAGTACTGTGATGTGCCAGCCTAGTGCTGTGATGAGGTATCATTTTATTGATACATATTGATGCAGATGATGATGGCATTCTTTCGAGAATGATGATGCTGCCGTTGAAGAAAACTTCCGATGACTCGTAAATGTGCTAGCCAATGTTTCAAGATGATATTGACGATATTGTCCTCCTGATGCCACTGATGATGTAGACCTCTCTCGCCGATGCTGATGAAGAATACCCTTCTTGTTAAGGGGGAGTGTTGAAATAATGTAACTGCGAAGAGTATTCTTATTATTATTGTTATTTTATTATTAGGATTAATCCCCATTGTGGATTAATCATGTCGGTAATTGTATAAGGACCAAATCCCCTTTTGCGGATTGGTCATCGGACAATTATAAAGGGCAGAATAAGAAGTCGGCCCCAACAGTTATTATTGAAGACCCATAATTAATTAAAGGTGGGTTTACCCACCCAGAGTGAGAGGTCGGCCCTGCCAATGATACCCCTTCACACGTGCCAGTCTTGTATAAATAAGAGGCTAGCGCCTCACTTCTAATAAACAACTCACTTGCTCATTCTCTTATGAGGCAAGCTGCAATTACCAGTTGAGAGAGGGAGAAGAGTGGCACATCTCTTGGGGAGGACTATCTGTATTGGTTTGAGTTATCTCTTGAACATTGTATAAGCTATTTATGATAAGGAGGTTTTTGCGGGGTTTTCTTCCCCTAGAGGGTTTCCCAGGATAAACGCTGTGTCTCTTGTGAATGTGTATTTCTCAGTGATCTTGTTCTTATGATGCTCTTATCTATTGAAATGCAAAGAACTATAATAATGGCATAAATATTAATAGTATGTACCTAAAAAACCCTAAGATTCTCTCAAATTTATGTGATACTACTTTTATCCCACTTTATTCCACTTTTTGAATCCCAAATTGGATCTTCTAGTCAAAAGATATGCAAATTTCCCCCAAAAAAATAAAAACGCACCTTTTAAAACCCTGATTTGGAGACTGTTCGACTAGCCGACCTTTCTTCTACTGTAGCTCTGCAATTTCGGCCTAAGGTATCCTGATGTGTCTTCTTTCCAACCCCACAAGTTAGACCAAGATTGGATTCTCCAAGAGAATGTTATGATAGCTTTCCCAAGATGTGTTGATTTTTCCCTTTTCAGGAGAGCGACCTTGTACGGCCTACCGCGTGTCAGTTTCTTCACTTCAGAACTTCAAATTTGCACCAGTAAAACTTCGGTCTGTACCCTAATCAATGGAACAGGTCTCACTCAATTTGGAGGTCTGTAGCTTTAGATATAATAGTTTTCCCAAGAACACCTATTTTAGACTAAAATCTGGACCAACCAAAAACCCTAATTTCCTCAGAGAATAACTTTCAGAGTACAACGAATCAAGGGCTGAAATTTGTACACAAGATACTTCACTATTCTGCCTTCGTACTGTAAAAACTTCAGAACCTAAAACCAAGCCAAAAAAGTTGGGAGCGAAAATGCCAAGAAATCCTGTTTCAGACTAGTTTCAGGACTAGTCAAAAACCCTAACTTGAACAGAATGTATCTCCAAAAATATAATGAACCAAGATCTAAAATTTGGACCCAAGTTAGCTCTATATGTCTCCTTTACACCATATAAATTCCAGATCCCGAAACCTTCCAGAAACAACGTTGTAGCAAAAATGCCAAGAAGACTTGTTTTGAAGAAGCTAGTCTCGAGGATTGTCTAGCTCTGATACCAAATGTTAAGAACCAAATATCAAAATAGAATAACAACCCCAGAATTAGTACTCCATGCCTTGACAAAGAGAGAAATTCAGATAGTAAGCCTCTTCGAAGGGGCAACCTCCTTATACATCACATGAATTCACCATTACAAGATGATTCCAAATGAAAAGGTCTCTTTGGTATATGTAGGAGACTAGGAAGTACAATTACAACTAATGGACCCAAGCCGACATAAATAAAATAACAATACTAATGTAATATGCCCCAATTAAGGGGTAATGTGCCACGATTTAGGGCTTAAAAAAGTTGACTCATCATGGATTTAAGGTTATTAACATGATTGATAACACTCTCACTTTCTGTCATCCTCAAGTCAAAGAGTTGTTGTTTCACCAAAACTTTAGTGTTTTGGGCTTCTGAAAACAAATTTTCTAAGGAATCCCAAACTTCTTTGGAGGTCTTTGTCAAATCCACTAGGTGAACTTTAGAATCTGAGAGATCCAATCCAATAAGTGCCAAGGCTTTGTTGTCTGTCATTGTTAGATTTTGGTAGCTTGGAGGTACTTCTACATTTATTGTGCCTAGGCAGGAGTCCGAGCAAATGTTTCACTTAAGGAACTTTATAAAGTGTGTTTATAAAGTGACTTTATAAAGTGAGTTTATAAAGTCAAGTTGGGGCTTTTATTATTTTAGGGGGAAAAGTTATTTTATGATATTTGAGTGACTTAAGTCATCTCAATGAGGGAAAAAGTCACATCTGTCGATCTTGTGAGCTAAGAGTGAATCTTAGCCATAGAAGATCAAGGGTCAGGGCAGTTACCCTAAATGAGTCATTAAAAGCAGCTTGAGGGAGACATAGAGGCACACATTCCAAGAGAGACTAAGAGAGATTGAGCTGAAGGAGAAAGGAGAAGGGGTGCACTTCCCAAGAGGGAGAGAGGGCACACATCCCAAGACTAGTACAACATTAAATGCTGGTCCGTACAACAGAAAAGAGAGGCCATACAGTACAGATTTAGAGGGCTGTACTGTTGTTTTTGGTTGCACATAAATCGAGGCTGCTACAACATGGATTTCGAGGCAGCTTGTGGGCATTTATAGGTGGAGACAAGTCTATACTGAAGAGGGCCGTACAGCAGCAAATCTGGGCACATTTATCGAGACTCTGTAGCTGTTTTGCTGACTGAACTGGGCCGTACAGTCCGTACAGTAGTGGCACAGTTTTCAAGACAGTTTGACACAGATTTCAAGGAGGATTTTTGTGCTGGGTTTGTGAGATAAGTGCTGTTTTATTCTTGCTTTAAAAGACTGCTATAATCTCAGAATATTTCTCCTGTGAAACTCAATAAAGAAGACTCTCTTGGACTGGTTTTCCCATTGTGGGTTTTTCCAGAGGCTTTGTCTAAATTTTCTGTGTCAAATGTGGTGAATGTGTCTGCTGTTCATTTATATTTCCGCTGCTATATTTTCCAGATCTTAGTCATTCTGTGTCTCTGCTCATAAAGTACCGTAGTTTACTGAAGTCTTTATTGGAGGTTGAAATCTGTATGTCGGTTAAGTGTTTGACGAAAGTATTAGCTTAGTTAAGCTAGTTTTTTAACAGTCACTTCCCACTTTGCTGATTCCTTGGGAGTGGTGGGTTTCATTTGTTTTCCTTCAACTATCTTCCACAAGTCCCTCTTGACAAGATAACGCTGCATCTTAACTCGCCAGGTGTGGAAATGTTCACCTGTGAACTTCTTCACCACTCTTTCAAGCTGAATTAGTGTCATTTTCCTCTGTTCAAATTACCAAACCACAAAGAGACAACTACAGCAACAGTAAACTGAAAAAGAGTATTAAAAAACAAATCAAGCATTTAGAATACTGATGTTATATTCGATTCTCATGTTGAACTTTTCATATTCCAGCTACTCCTTTTCTTCTCTTCTCTGTTGCAAATCCAATCAGATCTTCCCATGATACACAACTCCCCCTTATGAGAGAGATAAACATTGTTCGTATGGGTCTGATACCATGTTAAATTACTGAAATACACAACATACATAAAATAATAGAACAGAGGAATATGAAAGCTCGCAATCGCACAAGATACAACTTGAATGATTTTATTGATTTGTGACTTTTTTTATATAACATACATCAGCCTCAAATAGAACTATCCTTGAGGCATGTTCTCCACTGTTGAAATATTGTAACTTCGAAGAATATTCTAATTATATTCGAGTTATTATCTTATAGATCAAATCCCCTTTTGTGGATTGATCATGTCGGGGCTTGTATAAGACCAAATCCCCTTTTGTGGATTGGTCAAACCATATTTATATGGTGGTATTTGTAAAGTCGGCCCCTAGTGTTTATAAAGTGGTTTTAACTACTCTTGGAAGAAGTTGGCCCTACTAAGTGAAGAGACATAACCCTAGTGCCTCCTCAACTAGTATTTATATGTGTGGATGATTCCTCACTCTCACACTTACTCATCTAGTGTGCATATCTTGAAAGCAGTTGCAGTTGCAGGAGGAAGGAGAATAGAGGCGCATGCTCAGTCTTGGTTTATTCTTGTTGTTTTGGTCTTAGTCTTGGCATTGTATTGACAATCTATTATTGAGGAAGTTTTGCTGGGTTTTCTCCCCCATGAGGGTTTCCCAGGATAAAATGTTGTGTACCTTGTGATTGTGTTTCTTTCAGTGATCCTCCTTATGCTGTTGTTTTTGGAAATGCATTGAATGCTCATGTAATTTGGAAATAACCTAATAACAACATTAAAATTTAACATGCTATTAGAGCTTGATTGAATAGAGCACCTTTCACTAGGTATCTAAAAACGTCACTATTGTCGTACAAGGAAATTAGGGCTTTTTACTGAAAATGAATTTTTAACCAAAACCTATCCTGGGAAGTGCGCCTTGCCCTAGCGCATCTTTTGGCAGCTTGAGCGAACTTTTTCAGTGGCCAGATTCTCCGAAAAATAAAACCCTAGTTTTGGCTGGTACCAGAAAACTAGAAAACCAGGAAACCAAAACTTTAAGTAAACTACATGCATTGCAGTGATGTATCCAGCGATTTAATTTCAATTAAACTACATGTGCATTCATCTTATATCTTTATTGGTACCCTTTCTGGTATTTCATCTCTAATGGCCTATTGCTTTTGAAAGAGATATTTATTATTTTAGTATTGGCTTCCATTTTTATCTGTTATTTGTTTAACTATGTTTTGTTTCTTATCTTTTGGATGCAGTCAATCATTGAAAATGACATAAGTAAAGGTCAGTACTATGTCACTGGGGATATGACTAAAGAGATATATGAGAACAATTGCAGGTGATTGTTTTGTTTGAATGTTTTATTTCTTGCTAGAATTTTTAATATAAATCAAGATACATTTGCAGGTCTATTGACCATGAATTTGGACCTATTGTTTTGTGAGAATAAAGGTGATCGTTTCCCAAGCTACAAGTCCAAATTCTAGCAATAGGCTAAGGGACGCACCCAAGTAGGTTTCCCTTCTTCATTTGTTTATAGAGGGTGGTATTCCCTCTCTTCGGACTCGTCACACTAGTATTGAGAGACTGATTTTCAGGCAGGACATTGGATAACTTGTACACTGCATTTCTGTGTGACATATATTCATTATGCCCATTGGAAAATAAAGAGAATTCTGAAAATCAAAGCTTGTTGAAGACAACTACATAAATATTGTACAAATTTACAATACTATCTGCAATGAACAATGAGTGGATTAGTTCACATGAAACTAATTTATATCCATATCCATCAACAATTACTACAGATATGATATAAATCTCAACTCTTAGAAGAATGCAGAAGAAATAGCACACATTGGAAGTACAGAAATACATTGCAAGTTCAAGGAGACCTGGCTCGAATGAATAACTCCACATTTTAAACAATGAAATCCCACAATCAGACTTCAATTATCTAGAACATGGTTCAGTACATTCATCCTTAAGGGTATGTAAAGGCTTAGTGGGCAAAGAAGAAAAGGAGACAAAGTTGTAAAACAAATAGAAAATGTGGCCTAAGTTGAAATGGCTATCTTGATCATGCCATAGGAGGAATGAGAAGCAAAAGACTAAGCCTTCAGCCCTTGAGTGGTCATAGAAGAAAAGAAGAAAAAACTTGAAAACAAATAGAAAATGTGGCCTAAGTTGAATTGGCTATTTTCAAATGGTCACAGGAGGACATGCAAAAGACTAAACTTCCAGTGCTTCGATGCTCCAGCTACTTCCTTTAATCCTGCAAAATATAGAAGAAAGTGAAATTGTCTGTCTTAGACAACTCAAAAGCGGGGAGGTGCTTGAGAGGGATTGAAATCCTGAAGAAGTTAAAGGGGGGAGAAAGAAGGGAGAAGAACATTGAGTAAGGGAGCCAGGGCTTACAAGATATCACAACCAATACCAAGGATATTGAACCCCTTTTTTGCTGGAACTCTGTCCTTTTATAGTATGCAGACTGTGGGCCTCTCCTTCTTCTAGCTTCTCCCCATTTCTTGAGATGGTTGCAGTAATTACCCCCCATGCTTATGTGCCTTCTCCAAGCAATCTGAGAGGACAGTCCCAACCCATACCTCTGAGATGGATGACCACAATAATCCACAATGGTAACTCACAACTGTCACTTTCAACAATCCTTTGTTGGCCATTTGATTAAGCAAAATCCAGTCCATCTCACTGCTCCATTCATCTCATCCTATCTTCTCATCCCTAGACAACCTTTTCCCTGCCTTGGTCCTTGCTTCTTTGATCAATCAAGTGCCTTTTGCATTGAATGGTACTTGTTCATTCCCCAAGGAATGTATGCTTTCTTCACAAACCAGGACTTGTAAATTGTGTAGGGTTCCCTTAGTTTTCTTTTCGTTGGACAAATTAATAGCTGCAATTAAGGAAAAAATTATTGATTTGGTACGGGGTCTCCTCATCTACTGCTTTTTCTAGATGCCAGAACCACCCATAGCTTCACAATGCCAACCGGGTTTTATCTATCAGGATTTATTTCATTCAGCTGAGCTTTCACATTTCCTTGGTCCTTTAGTTGATTTTTTTCCTTTTATCATGGACCAGGTTTACTCTCCTTTTCTTTTTATTTTTCTCCTTGTGCTAACAAGGTTTTCGTCCTAGATTTATTGAAATTTTGGACTTCTAGTTCAAAAGCCCGGTCCTCAGAAGTTCAACTGGTCTCTCTCAATTCTTTTCCCTAGGATTTTGCTTCCTTTACTTCTTCCTTTCTATGTGGCCCGAGCTTTCTGTTGAAAATTGAGCTTAAACAGATAACAATAGTTATCTACAGATAACAGTAGTGTTCTTTAACCTTTAAAGATTAACTGAAGCATAAGAATCATTTGAAGAAAGACATTCACAGCGTGCACAAGTATTTATCCCGGGAAACCCTCATGGGGAAGAAAACCCAACAAAACTTCTTGTGATATATATTAGTCAATCAAGTACAATGTCAATACAATGCTTTCTTCTTTTTCGAGAGATAAACCACAAGACCAAAACACTTACTGCTGTCCTTTAACTGAGCTCGGACCTGTCTCCATAATAGAACTCGGATCTGCACCTTTCTCTGTCTTTTAATCCGCTACAGGTCTAGCCAGCAAATGCCATACATCCTCAGAAGATGTCTCGGAAAGGGGCTCTGCCCTGCTGCTGTTTTTGGCCTCAGAACATGCCGAACTTTTGCCTCAGACTTGGCCTCAGTCTGCCTCAGATTCGGCCTCCTAGCTGCTGCCTCAGACCTGAGTTGCTCTGCCTCAGATGTGTGTAATGTGTATTATGAGAGGCGACTTCCCTCCTATTTATATAGGCTAGGTCACCCTAGGTTAGGGCTGACCTTAGGTAGGTTAGGGGCCGACTTTAGGTTAGGTTAGGACTGACCTTAGGTGAGGACCGACCTTAGGTTAGGTTAGGACCGACCTTAGGTTAGGGCCGATCTACTTAGGGCGGTTAGGCCGACTTACTCAGGGCAGTTGGGCTGACTTACTCAGTGATAAAGAGAATATCCTCTGCAGCTGCCCACACTTCAACACTCCCTCTCAGCAAGGAGGGTATTCTTCAGGCATACATATCCACACAGTTCCTTCTAGTCTTTGCACTTGATCATTGACTTGTTGACATCCACATGGGATCTATATATCACAAGAAGTTTTGTAACCTTATACAGATAAGGATCATTTCATGGGATGTGATCATCTAATTCTCCTTACCCATGGTCAATTACTAGATTTATTTCTCTTAGGGGTGGCTAGTCCCTAAGAAATACTCATAGCTCATCTTGAAGACCTAGGAGAACTTTTTCACATCACCTTGTCTTTGACTTTTGCTTTGACACACAAAGCTCACAAGACTTATCTTGGATTTTGCTTTGACACACAAAGCTCACAAGACTTGTAGCAGCATCCTCTGTCTCTTGCCTTGACTTACAAGGCTTTTCTCCAAGTCTCGAATCAGCCTTGACATACAAGGAAGTCTTGGAGAATTTCTGATGATGATGCAAACTTTAAGACTCCCTCTCAGTGAGGGAGGCATTTTCTGTCATACCAAGCTTGTCCCAGAAGTACACAAATGATTCGGATTATTTTTCAGCACGAAATGAGAGCGGAGATATAATAAAGAAATGCACAGAGATATCGCGGATATCCAATAATATAACATAAATGTATCAGAGATGCAACCATAAATACAGAGATACAATAATACATGATTTCTATTAATGAAAGAAATGTACAGAGACTATAAAAATACAGAGTGAAAGACTCGCTAGAATGGTGGCAACTTATCTTTGAGAAGAGATGTGACAGCTACTCGCATTCGCAAGAAGATGGTTACAATGAGGCTCTGAAGGCTTTTTTACAATAAATCTAACCCTAGGAGATGAAGCGCCCAAAGTCATGTGGGTCCCGTTTGGGTAAGTCAGTACATCAACTTCTCGGGGTCGTAAGTTTTGCATACGATTTCCGTTTTAGGTGCACGATAGCCCATTGGAAAGTTATCGTCGAGGAGATTCATTTTGGGAGCTCAATTATGGCTTCGACTATCATTGAGAAGCTCGATCCTGAAAAACCTTCATTTAGGCTCTCAAAATGGCCCCGAAAATTAAAACTGCTAAAAAAAGTAAATTGCTAAAATTGCCAGAAAACTGTTTTGAGCAAGTTGGAAAAGGTGGGTGGCCACCGATATCCACTTGAATCAATCCTCCCTCCTTAGGAAGCAATGGTCTCCATTGCGTTGAGTTCCTGGGGGAGAGGGGGAAGCGTTTGCTGAATCTGAATCTTGGTGAGCTACTTGCCTTGTTGGAGACGTCGCATTGCTTGGTTTGTGGAAGGCTGTCACGAACTTGTTGCTGGCGGGGTTGAATTTGTTCAATTGGTCGGGCTACGTGAGATGTTTGTGTGCAGACAAAATATTTGCGCTCTGTTGCAGTCTTGTCAACCCTCTTTTGTTGGATAGAAGGTGCTTGGGCCAAGGCTGTAGTGGTTGCAATCTCCTCCTGTTCACCTTTTGAATAGATTGTGAAGAAGCTGAATTTTGTAGTATGAGATACTACCTTGCGACACTGTTTAGGTGGGACAGTAGTTGGAACTACCTCTGGTATTCTGTAGAGATGACCCCCCAAAGTAACAATGACACTACGGGGTGGAGACTCATAAACAACATGGCGCTTCCACATATATGGATGGCCCAAGAGAACATCACAGACATCTAGTGGGGCAACATCACATAATACCTCATCCTTGAAGGGCTGGATGCCGTATGACAATCGACACTGCTGGCTGACACGAAGATCTTGTCCTTGGCGAAGCCACCCGATGCTGTATGGTTGCAGATGCGGTGTTGTCGACAATCCCAACTGTTTGACGATCTCTGCTGAGATGAGGTTCTTCTAGCTTCCGCTATCTATAATAAAATTTAGCGGGGTCCCCTTCACTCACATCTGTGAATGAAAAAGGCGCTCCCCCTCTTCAGGATCTGTTGGTTCTTCTGGTTGAATTGCTGTGGTCGCGACAATAGAAGTGGGGTCTGCGTCGATGATCTGTCTTTTACCAGTATTGTCAGAATCAGATTTTGAATCAGGGTTTGGCTCCTTGTCTTTGATCTCGGCCACCAATGACTGTTTTAAGCGACATTCCTCAGTGTTGTGCCACGGGCTTTTGTGGAAATTGCACCATTTTCCGGTGTCCTTCTTTGTCTTCCCATGACCCTTTTTTTCCTGTGGCTTGGACTGGTTTTCGGGACACTATTTATTAGGGCCGTCTTTATCATACTTTGGTTGTTGCAGATTTGCAGACCCAAACTCCCGTTTGTTCCGGTGCTTAAATTTCTGTTCGATTTTAACAACATATCGATAAGCAACACCGAGTGATGAGATGTCCAGAAAATCCATTTCAATTTGGATGTATCTGTGTAGAGCCCCACGGTATTTCATAACCAAATGTCGTTCGGATTCTTTAATACCCAACTTGGTGCGCAAGGTATGGAAGGTATTGGTGAACTCTGGAACTGCTTGGCCCCTCTCTTGCTGCAGTGTGGTCCATCTCATGTACTAGTCCTCATAGTTGCCAATAGGGTAATATTGTTCCTTTACCGCATCCACAAAAAAATCCCAAGTGGGCTCGACCCCATATATTCCAGACTCCTCCGTGGAACTTTGCTCCCAGTAAGTTTCCCACCAATGTTTGACACGGGGGAGAGATTTAATGAGTGCGAAGGTGATCTTTTCCCCGTCAGAAAAATTATGAACAAAGAAATAACCTTCTAACAGATTTAGCCATTTGTCTAGGGCATCCGCATCTATTTGACCTTCAAATACGGGAATATCAAAATTAACCTGTACCTTGAAAGGAGAGGTGCTTCCAAAGTGGTTGTTTGATGAAGATGCGCCTGTTGCTATCGGCAGGCGTTGAAGGATGTGGGAAAAATTCTCTATCATTTCGTCTCTCTGTCGCGTGAGAGCTTGCTCAAGCAACAGATTGATAGGATCGTTTGCTCCGTCGTTTTTCTTTTCTTTCGCCATGGAGGGTTTCTTGGGCGTGCGAGAGCGATTGTCTTCAAAAGAGACAAGCTCGAGACCCAACTTGCTATACTTGGACCTCGTTGGTGACATGCACTAAAAAAAAAAAACGATCAAGAGCAGCCTGCTTTGATACCACTGATCCGGATTATTTTTCGGCACGAAATGAGAGCGGAGATATAATAAAGAAATGCATAGAAATATCGCGGATATCCAATAATATAACAAAAATGTATCAGAGATGCAACCATATACACAGAGATACAATAATACACAATTTCTATTAATGAAAGAAATGTAGAGAGACTGTAAAAATACAGAGTGAAAGACTCGCTAGAATGGTGACAACTTATCTCTGAGAAGAGAAGTGACGGCTACTTGCATTCACAAGAAGATGGTTACAATGAGGCTCTGAAGGCCGTTTTACAATAAACAGGAATGTTAAAAACCCTAGACATCCAAAAACCTAACCCTAGGAGATGAAGCGCCAAAATTCATGTGGGCCTCGTTTGGGTAAGTCAGTACATCAACTTCCCGGAGTCGTAAGTTTTGCATACGATCTTCGTTTTAGGCGCACAATAGCCCGTTGGAAAGGTATCGTCGAGGAGATTCATTTTGGGGGCTCAATAATGCCCTCGATTATCATGGAGAAGCTCGATCCTGAAAAACCTTCATTTAGGCCCTCAAAATGGCCCCAGAAGTTAAAACTGCTAAAAATAGTAAATTGCCAAAATTGCCAGAAAATTGTTTTGAGCGAGTTGGAAAAGGTGGGTGGGCACAGATATCCACTTGGATCAACAAATTTTCGAAAGGACAGAGTCTTAGTCAATATATATGTTATTTGCTCATCAGTACGAATGTACTGCAGCTTGATGGCACGTCTTTGGACCATGTCTCTGATGAAGTGATATTTCATCTCAATATGCTTTGATCTGTCGTGGAAGACCGGGTTCTCTGTGAGCTTTAAAAAACTCTACTTATCACAATGGATAACAGTTGTTTTTAACCTCTTTTGAAACAACCCAGACAAAAGCTTTCTCAGCCCTACTGCTTCTCTGCTTTCATTACTGGCTGCAGTATACTCTGCTTCAGCTGTACTTTGTGCTATGGAGCCCTGTTTCTTGCTAGACCAAGATATCATAGCTAAACCCAAGCTAAAACAGTATCCGGAAGTACTCTTCTGGTCCAATGAGCTCCCAGCCCAGTCTGAATCAACATAACCATGAAGCAACACTCTTCCACTGGAAGTGTATCTAAGTCCATATGCATTGGACCCTCTCAAATATTTGAGCACATGTTTGGCAGCAACCCAATGTCTGTGTCTTGGCTCAGACATGAACTGACTCAAGGCGCTTACAACAAAGCATATATCTGGCCTTGTATGGATCAAATACAACAAGGATCCAATAAGCTGCCTGTACATAGATGGGTCCACCACGTCTGATTTAGAATCTGACTTATGCAACTTTTAAAAGTTAGATACCATGGGTGTAGACATGGATTTACAATCTAACATACCAAATCTACGCAGTATATCAACTGTACATTTTCCTTGAGAAAGGAAAATTTCATTTGTTCTTTGCCACACTTCCAAACCAAGGAAGTAATGCATGAGTCCAATGTCTTTCATTTAAAATTCAGAAGTGAGCTCCCTCTTACACTGGGCTATCAATTTTTCCTCTTCTGTAAGGAACAAATCATCAACATATAGAACCAAAATCAGGGGATGATTTTCTATTACCTTGAAATACAGGTTGGGATCAACTGTACTCTTGGACAAATCCAGGCTCCGAAGATAACTGTCAATTCTCGCATACCAAGCCCTTGGTGCCTGTTTCATCCCATATAGTGCTTTCCTTAATTTGCATGCATGTGATTCTTTTCTATGAACCAAGAAGCCCTCTGGCTATTCTAAATCCACTTCTTCCTCAACTTGGCCATTGAGGAATGTTGTCTTTACATCCATCTGGTGAAGTTTCCAACCCAGAGCTGAAGCAAGAGAGATAATGGTTCTGATGGAAGTATACCTTGCAATTGCTGCAAATGTCTCATCATAATCTATCCCTTCCTTTTGAGAAAAACCACGAGCCACAAATCTGGCTTTGTATTTCTCAATACTCCCATCAGCTGCATGCTTGATCTTGTAGATCCATTTAGAAGTAACCACATATTTTCCTTTTGTTCTTGGAACCACTCCCCACACATCATTCTTCATGATGAATTGATATTCTTCCACCATGGCATCTTTCCATACTTGTTGCTTAGCAACATCCTCATAGATGGTGGGCTCTGCATCACTAATCTGAGCCATAAGAGCCACATAACTTGAATATCTTTGAGGCCTATTACTCTCTTTGAATGTACTTGAAGGAGCAACATGTTTTTTTGCCTCTCGCATAATTTCTCTACACTAGGAAGGCTTCCTCTTAGCATGAGGTACCTCCAGAGGTCTCTCTATTTGTTCTACTGGATCCACAATATCAAACTTATCTAATGGCTCTTCAGGTTCCTCCATCTCTGTATCCATTTGCAATTCTTTAGATTGCTTAAATGCAGCTTCTTCATGAAAAGTTACATCCCTGCTTACCTCGATATGTCTTTGGTCTGGAACATAGATCCTGTAGGCCTTGGATATTTCACTGTACCCAACAAAAGTTCCTTTCTTTCCAGAAGGATCCATTTTAGTTCTCTTCTCTTTCGGCACATGTATGTAAACTGGACATCCAAAAATCCTCAAGTGTCCCACTTCTGGCTTTTCGCCAGTAAATGCTTCTGCTAGAGTCTTTTCCCCCAGAATAGCATGAGGACTTTTATTCTGAATATAAATTGCAGTGCTCGTGGCTTCTGCCCATAGTGATGTGGGAAGGTCCTGATCACACATCATAGCTTTTGCTGCCTCACAGATTGTTCTGTTCTTTTTCTCAACAATCCCATTCTCCTGAGGATTGTAGGGCACAGTTAGCTGTCTCTTGATTCCTGCTTCTTTACAGAAGTCATCAAAATGATGAGACTCAAATTCCCCACCATTGTCAGTCATCAAAGTACGTATGTGTTTTCCATTCTGGTTTTCAATCAATGCTTTGAATTCTAGAAATTTACTGAAAGTTCATTCTTTACCTTTAGAAAATAGATCCATGATTTCCTAGAGAAGTCATCTATGAAAATCACATAATAAAGACATCCACTTAGGAAAGGTGTTGACATAGGCCCACATATGTCTGAATGTATTAAATCCAGAATTCCTTTAGACCTTTTGTTACTGTTAGGAAAGGACTTCTTTGTGTTTTTACCAAGAACACAACCTCTACAGATACCATCATGTTTAAAATGAAAAACAAGCATTCCTATTACCATTTTCTGTAGTTTGGGGAGCGCTTTGTAGTGAAGATGTCTAAACCTCCATTGCCACAGCTTAGATGGACTAATTGAAT
>ML823668.1:31125-46038 GCA_009831015.1 Picea engelmannii
TGGTATTGTGTTGGGAAGCCCATATTTATATGATAGGAGAGCCATCTTTCATCGTCATGAGAACAAATATCATTTGTTTAAAAATGGAGTTGAGTACATTGTTAGAGCACATACAAAGAAGATGAATTTGTCACTTGTAAATGTTGGACAAATGAAGAGATTAGTCAATGCTAGTAAGAACTTTGTCCTCTTGATGATCAAACCCAAAGACATTGTTGAAAAATAAGTTTTCCAAGGTTGTGATGCAAAGTTGAAATTTGATTTATATGAGGTTGTTAACCAATAAGATGAGATGTTTCAGGAACCAAAAGGATTGCCTCCAAAAAGGGGTATCCAACATGAGATACAATTGCAACAAAATTTCCCTCTTCCAAACATTGGTATGTACATGATGTCAGCCATGGAGAATGTTGAAATTAAAAACAAATCCAAGAGTTGCTTGACAAAGGGGTTATCATGCCAAGCACATCGCCATGTGGGTCACCAATTGTTTTAGTGCCAAAGAAAGATGGTACATGGCGCATGCGTGTAGATTTCAGAGCCTTGAACAAGATTACGGTAAAGAATCGTTATCCTCTTCCTAGAATTGATGATTTGATTGATCAATTGAAAGATGCTAAGTATTTTACTAAGTTGGATTTGAGAAGTGGATATTATCAGAGAGTCATGAATGATGTTTTAAGGCCTTTTCTTGATGATTGTGTGATTGTCTACTTGGATGACATTTTGATATTTAGCAAATCTCGTGAAGAGCATGTTATGCATGTAAATCAAGTTCTAGATGTCTTGAAGAAAAAAAAGTTGTTTTTAAAGATGTCTAAATGTGAGTTTGGAAAGAGCTCACTTATTTACTTGGGACATATTGTTGGAGGAGGAGAACTGAAAATTGATCCTTTCAAGGTCAAAGTCATTTTGGATTGGCCCTGTTATCCCTTAGCCTAGGGATAACTAAGGAGATTATGTCTCGAGCCCCACAGGTCCTAAACATGGAGTACTGAGAGTGATATTGACTTGAGCCTGGCCCTGGAGGGCCCATCCTTTTTCTTCAGCGCCTCCATCCTGTCAACAACAAGAACATCCATCCCATCGGCCTGGTCCTTCAACAACAATGGGTCTTGCTCCATGAGGTAATGAATCCGAGTATCATGGTCTGTGTCACTCTGATTCTCAAAACATTTGAATATGTGCATTTAATTCTCTTTTGCTTCATGACGTGTGCTTGGACTTTATACCTTTTGACTTGTCCACACCTGGGGGTGATGACAAGATGCCCTAGCAAGTTGGTTCCCTTAGGAGTGAGTTGCCACTTGGTGGGTTTATGAAAGGTCATCGTCCATTCCCACCATACTTATCACTTTTCATCATCTTCCTTCTCATCCATCCCCTGCATTGGTTTGGGCATTGGGTTTTCCAAGCTAGCAAAGGGTTGTACCTTGCTTTGTGGGAAGAAGGGGCTAAAGGCCCAAAGGGTAAAAGTAGCTCGTAAAAGATAAAAGCCAAAAAGAACAAAACCTTAAGATGCTTCGCCCAAGGATCCTCGAGAAAGCAATAAAAAGCTTCTCAGCAAGAAACAAAGGAACCCATAAAAAATAATAAATCAAGACCTAGTTGGAGGATAGGGGGTCTCATCACGAGACAACCTATTAGGTCCATGGGCATGTAGCGGTATGACACTACCAACAACTGGTCACCACTCCAGGGTAGTGGCTCTTGGTGGCATAGCCAAGCGAAAGGGGGTCTCATCATGAGCCAACCTTCTCATTTCCATGAAATGTTTGTGGGTAACATTGCCACCACTGGTCACCACGCAAGGGCAGTATCCCCTAACTAGCCTCTTGAAAGAAAAAACAATAAGAATAAAAGATAAAAGGCATGAATGGGCTTGGAAACATTTGCATCCATGACAAGGTGCAACTCACCCTCTTCAGAGGCACCCACAGGTAAGCCATACATTTCCCTGTCATCACTGCACCCATTCGCCCAAACATCCCCATACCATCTCATACACTTACATGACCTAGATTGGTCTTCACCTGGAAACATCCCACATCTAAGGAGAATTATCCCAATAGGACGTCCTGAAACCCTCTCCAAGCCTGGCTTGTAGAATAACATAACGTCTTTGAGCACTTGTCTGGGAAAGTGGGGTTTTATGCACATGTTTAGATAACTTGATTATTAGATGTGATTGACATTGCTATGATCCTTGTGACTTATTAGCCCATGGAGGGCGTACTTGTTGTTGCTGCAGGACCATGCCCGACGGACAAGTACACATAGGGAGATGATTAGTTTGGACCTCCATAGGGCTAAAATCCCGTCAGATGGATGTTGAGACCCCAACAAGGGGCAGACACATACCAGAGGCTTGTACTAGAGAGAGAGGAGGACGTTCCACCAGAGACAACCTGACAAGCTTGGACCCAGGGGGGTCTTGCCCTCCCACCATGATGTTGTCCCTTGAAGGCCCTTGATGTCACCAGTTGAGGACGACATTGGTTGGCACATGTGGCAGTTCCAGAGGGGTTTTGAGCCCCAACGTTCCACTTGGAGGGTCAACGGTCCAACAAGGAAGCTAACGTCACCCTAGGAGGGGCATGACATCACCCTAAAAAGCTTAGATTAGGGTTTTATTTGACAAATTTATGTAAAATTGGATTTTCTCATGTAAATTGGCCATGTCGGCCTTTTTGAACTAATTTTGTAATTAAAGGTCATTTTCATTGTATAAATAGGAGATTTTTCCCTTGTATTTTATCATCATCTTTCACTCACACTAAGTGAGGTATGAAATTCGGCTCCTTTAAGGCTCTTTGGCTGAAATTAAGTGGTGCACAACTCTTGGAGGAGGCTTATATTGGTGTTTTTTGGCATTTTTCTTGGTGGAAAGTCTTCAACTAGGCTAATTGCTAGATTATTCTTGGTGAATGTAAGTGAATTTCTGCAATTCTTCTTTACTTTGAATGGTTATAGTACATTTACTTTACATTTTTCCAAGATTATGAAATTGCTAGCTTAAAACCCTAGGAGATCAAGCACATGTAATTGTCCCTGTCTTAATAGCCTTTCACCTACTAGATTGTGCTAGAAAGACTACCTTTTGAAGCATTGTGCTAGAGCCCTACCATTGTAGCACTCTAGCATCATTTGTTTCATCAAGCCATTATTTACTTCAAGTTTGAGCTAAAGAAGAAGGAAAACCGCTAGGGCCTAGGGTTACCTACTTCCTAGTAGCTGTTTTCCCTCTAGGGATTGTTGATTGAGGCCTTGGGTTACCAACACCTAAACCATCATCCCTCTTTGTTCTTAGCTCACACATTATCATTTGATTCCTTCAAGATTGCTACTACAAGGTGACTCCATTAGCCCTAAAGACATTGATCTAGACCTTATGTTTGATTGATTGATGAGAACAACCTTCAAATCTTTTACCTAAAGTTATTTGCTAATACTTCCTAACCCTAGATTAGACTAATCTACCAACCTTCTTGCTGCTGTTACAAACACAAGCTACAATCATATATTACAGCAGTAAAAGCTCCTAAAAGCAATTGATAAAGTTGATTTTTACATTGCCTCTTTAGCTTCCGACAAATGCTAGCATAGTGCTATTATTAGATAATCATTTTTGGTCATTTTGAAGCTAATTTAAGGCATTGATTGTGAAGCCATTATCATATATTCATTGTTGTTATAGATTTTTGTTTGCTTCATCTTTTATCAACTTGTTTCTTTCATTGACAAGTCCAAGGTTTTATGAAGCATTAACATCAAATTGTACTTGCAAAAAATAGTTCTTTCTTGTTGCTTTGTATTGGGCATGCACACTTAAGCATATCATTACTTCATTTACTAAAACTTTTGGACTTTCTGATCGGTGTGACTTGTGAGAGGGGATAACTTTCTTGATATCTAAACCTTTGCCTTCTCAAACCCCCAGGTCACCGGGGATGTCTCCCCTGGGCTATCATCCCTAAATAGAAAGAGGTGTCTTATTAAGGTGACAATGATAGGACAACCTCCTGTTACGTCAATTTTCCCTCCTTTAGCCTTTCTCTTTAGGACAAGTACAAATTGCGCGATAACATTTTGGCACTGTTGCCGGGGAACACTGAGTCAATTCTCCTCAAAGATGACATTTTTCAGTAAGCCTTTTCTCAAAAGCCTTTACTTTTCAAAGCTTACCTAGCGAGTCCACTGAGGGTGATCCCCTCATCCCTTTGATAGTTTCAAGAAAACTATCCAGCGACTCCACAAACCGCAGGGAGGTACACCAACCCTCCCCAGTCCTTTAGAAGAAAACCTCCCCAAAACTCTCTTGTAGTAAAATCACTGTTTGGAGGCAATCTTCCCTTGAACACAATGTCTAGTATAGGAACTCAGACTGTCAATCCAAACCAAGCTAATAACCAAAAGCAATGGTCATCCAAGCTCTTCAAACTACTAGACATGGTGGGTATACCAGGATACCCTAGGCAAATGCCCCCTAAGTATGAAAAGTGGTTGCCTAAATCCACTGGAAATGATGTAGTCAGTGTCGAGGATCATATGAGTAATTTTTGGGCCTTCTTCCAGCTTCATCCCATCAGTGATGATGCTGAAGACCTAGCTATGAAATTATTCTCTGCTACCCTCCATGATGGCACTAGACGCTGGTACAATGGGCTCCCTGATGCTAGTATTAAAACCATGGACAAGTTGGAGGAAGTATTCCTCAAATGATGGAGTGTCAAGGAAGACCCCAACATGCTGTTGATACGGCTGAATAACCTCGTAAAACAAGAGAATGAAACCGTTAGAGAATTCCATGACAAATTTGAAAATTTGATGCAGAGGATCCTAGTGAGCCATCATCCTTCTGATAATTTTCTTCTTTTCCTTTATACCAAAGCCTTTACACGATAGATGGGATATCTTCTCAGAGATAAAGACCCTCAGACAATCCAATAAGCCCAAGAGGTAGCTACAAGGATTGAAGACAACCTTTCATCATCTAGAGTCGATCCTTTCTCAGCCCCAAGAGTCAGAATGGACACTAAACCTAAGATAGTCCACAATGCTGAACCTACCTCAGACATTAGCGCTAGCTTAGCGAAGTTACAACTGACTGTAGATGGCATGGTAAAAACCCAAGAGCTGATGAAGAATAGGATTGTCAACCTAGAAAGAACTCAACAACAAGCCCCTAGGGTTCCTTACAAAGGGAAATTTCAGAAAAGGAACCAAGTTTTTAGACAAAAAAATGATCAAGAGGTTCCCAATACTTTACCCCTGCAAATGTAGTAGATGAAAACCCTTGGTGCTTACAATGAAGTGAGTCACATTGGGAGTATGAGTGTCCTTTCAACAATGGTAATCATGACCAAGTGAACATCGTTAACCATACCATTGAAAGTCCTAAATATTGCCTTAATGTTACACTTGAAGAACATCAAGAAGGCATAAAGGGAGCAACCAAGAAGGCTAGGATGGAGGTGATAAATAACCTTGACAAAGAATCAAGAGAAAAGTTGAAGAAACAAGAATTCCAAGTATATACTAGACAAAAGAGAATGAACCAACCTCTCTCTACTGGTCCTGTGGCATCACAAACAAGACCTCCACCCATGAACATACTTCTTCCCAAGAATCCTCCCAAGACTGATAAAGTGGATTTGAACTTTGACTTTGAAGGTGCATTAGCAAAAATGCACGTGACCATTCCCCTGAGAGAAGTCATCAAGGTCCCATCTGTCAAAGAAAGGTTTGACATTTTTTTCAAAGGGTTAGATGGACCAATGGACCCTCCCATTATGTTACAAGATGATCACTTCAGGGTTCAGTATGATGGACATCCACCTTTCTTCATGACCTTGTTAATTAATAACAAATGCCTTAACAAATGTATGCTTGATTTAGGGGCAAGTGCTAACATGATGTCTTTGAAGGTCTTTGATGGTCATTATGACATTGATAGAGAAAAGAAGTTCATTGAACAAATTCAGTTGGTGCATCAAATGGTACATGAACAGTTGGAAAAGAGCCAAGCCAAGTACAAGACAAGACATGACAAACATCGTGTTCATCATAGTTTCCAAGTTGGAGATGAAGTTTGGCTTTACATTAGCAAGGAGAGGCTTAAAGGAGAAGGTAAAAAACTGAAACCAATTAGATATGGACATTTCAAGATTCTTGAAAAGATTGGTAACAATGCCTTCCGTTTGGATTTGCCTCCTTATATGCAAATGTATGTAGTTGTTAATGTTGAGAATTTGAGATTGTATGAGCCTCCTTTGATTGATGATCAAGGACAACATGTTTAGATTCCTTCCATAGATGATTTCTCACCAGAATATCTTTCAAAATTGCATGAGGATACAATCATTGACAGGAGGATGAGAACTTCAAAACGAGGGAATGTGGAATACCTTCGTGTTAGCCTTAAAGGCACAAATCCAAGAAAAGCTAGATGGATTGAGGTTGGAAAGGTGAGTGAACTGTACCCTCATCTTCAGATAGACTGAAAGTAGTATTTTGGAGGTCCAAAAGCTTCCCAATGGGGAGGAGTGATCCAGAGGATCAAAATATGCTCAAAAATCAAAGTGCTTGGAATTGCTCGAAAATAGATTCATGGCGTAGATCTCGTCCTCACGAACCTAACACAACTTGAACGGTCTCAAACGAACATCGTATGCGACAGATATCACGTTCTGTCCACTTTGCCAAACAAGCAAAAAAATGCTGATTGTACAGTCCGTATAGTTTGACTGTGCAGACTGTACTGCTGATGTGGCATGGGACCATGCTGGACATGTGTCAGGTGATGACGTCGCAGGTGATGTGTCGAGTGTTGAGGTGGACCAATCCACGACTGACACATGGCATGTTCTTGGCGAATGGGAAGGTGCCACGTGGCTCAGCCAGTGGCCACCACGTGGCACCCCGTTGTTGGTATGTGGTGTAAAATTTTATGGAGGCCATTGGGGTCGAACCTGCGACCTCCGGGTGTGGGGGGCGAAGTCTTGGCAAAGGCCGAGCTACCAACCCGCCTGCATTAGTTCTTAACTACTATAGCCGTAAACTTTTATTTAAACTTGTGTTGAATGTAGTTTGGGCGGAGTTCGGTCGGGGCTTAGCCCCAACTCTTGGTTACACACCTTACCACTCACCATACGACCTTTGGCGTGGGGAACCAACGGTTAAGCCCACGGTCACATATTACTCCGCCATATGACCACGACGCGGAGATTCCAACGGTTAGTCAGTGGGGTGCTTAAATTTCGGTCGATGCTTGGCCACATGGGGGGCCACGCGACCACTACCTCCGTCGAGAAAGGTGTCAGTCAATAACGGTGCGATAGTTTGCCACCATTTGCGGAACAGGCGCGTGTGTTGGGTTTTTGGCAGGGGAAACGCTCGGGAGCCAGGTTAGTCACATACATGTGTTTTTTGGTGAGCAGAGACAACAAGCTATTGGGAAAAAACATCCAGAGTTGTATTTTTCTCAGTTTTTGGCCAAAGCAAGTGCAGGAAGAGCCCGACTAGGGGTTTTTGGACATTCTAGAGCCATTGAAGCCATCTATTTTGCATTCTGAGCATTGTAAAACACTGATTTTGACACTTTGAGCATTAATGGAAATGATCCATTGGAAGCTGGACCAGGAGATGTAGCCTAAGAGAGGGGTGAACGCCTTTATCATTTTGCTGCGTTAATGTGCTTGTTATTGATGGTTGTTTGTCTGTTTATGCTGCTCATGTTTAAGTAAAAACTCATTAAGTTATGTGTTTGCAATTTGATCCTATTGCCTAAGTCACATATTATTTCACTTGCAAATTTGTACACACAAGCCTTCTTCATTTTCAGATCATGCAGTATATATTGTTTAGAGTCATGGTAGACTCTTTGAATTAAACATTTGGGTTATAAGACCTTGTTATGGTTGAGGGTAGTTGAGTATATGTTCAATGACCTAAACTAACATATCCCATGAAATTCTGGTGGGTCTAAGCATGTAAGGACCAACTTTCTAGCTAACTCTTAAAACCTAAAATTAGAATTCTAAGCAAACTTTTAAAGCCTCAAAGTAGCATTCCTAGCAAACTCTTTTGATAACTAGGAAACTGTGGGTAAATTTGGTATCAATACATCAATGTTCCCTTTCCTCGTGGACAATTTAGTATTAGAGATTTTTTCAAGAATTGTCTTTGATCAACATAAATGGTCCTTTTAGCAGACCTTACATGACATACCACTAATACTACTTCGTTCAATTGCTCGAGATTGTTCTATTCACAAAGTCAAGGGAAAGTTCCTCTTGCATGTTTTTTCATGCATTTCAAACATTAATTGGTAGTCACTTTCTCATTGTCATTTTGTGATGGTTTGTCTCCTTTTCCTCTATTTGGAAACAAAGATTTTTCCAAGGATGGTCTCTGTTATCCCCTAGCCTAGGGATAACTAAGGAAAT
Source organism: Picea engelmannii (assembly GCA_009831015.1). Classification (NCBI taxonomy): domain Eukaryota; kingdom Viridiplantae; phylum Streptophyta; class Pinopsida; order Pinales; family Pinaceae; genus Picea; species Picea engelmannii. The sequence goes on from ML823668.1 coordinate 39,573, forward strand.
TATGTCTCGAGGCCCACAAGTCCTAGACATGGAGTACCGAGAGCCAGATCGACTTGAGTATGGCCCTGGAGGGCCCATCCTTTCCTTCTTCAATGCCTCCACTTTGTCAGCGGCAATAACATCCATCACATCAGCCTGGTCCTACAACAGAAATGGATTTTTCTCCATGAGGTTATGAGTCCGGGTATCATGGTATGTGTCACTCTAATTCTCAAAACAATTTGAATATGTGCATTTAATTCCTTTTTCTTCTAACTTGTGCTTGGACCTTATGCCTTTCCACTTGACCACACCCAGGGGAATGACAGGATGCCCTAGTAAGTTGGTTCCATAGGGTTTGAGTTGCCACTGGGGGTATTCATGAAAGGCCATCGTTCGTTCCCACCATACTTACCACTTTTCATCTTTTTCCCGCTCATCCATCCCATTACACTGGTCTGGGCATTGGGTTGGCCAAATATCTAAGGGTTGTACCTTACCTTGTGGGAAGAAGGGGCTAAAGGCCCAAAGGGTAAAAGTAGTTGGCAAAAGATAAGAGCCAAAAGAATGAAACCTTGAGATGCTTCGCCCAGGGATCCTCGAGAAAGCAATAAAAAGCTTCTCAGCAAGAAACATAGGGACCCATAAAAAATAATAAATCAAGACCTAGTTGGAGGATAGGGGGTCTCATCACGAGCCAACCTATTAGGTCCATGGGCATGTAGCGGTATGACACTACCAACAGCTGGTCACCACGCTAGGGTAGTGGCTCTTGGTGGCATAGCCAAGAGAAAGGGGGTCTCATCACGAGCCAACCTGCTCATTTCCGTGAAATGCTTGTGGGTAACATTGCCACCACTGGTCACCACGCCAGGAAGTGTCCCCTAACTAGCCTCTTGAAAGAAAAAACAATAAGAATAAAAGATAAAAGGCATGAATGGGCTTGGAAACATTTGGATCCATGACAAGGTGCAGCTCACCCTCTTCAGAGGCACCCACAGGTAAGCCATACATTTCCCTGCTATCACTGCACCCATTGCCCAGACATCCCTTACCACTTCATCCACTCACATGGCCTGGATTTGACTTCACTCGAGAACATCCCACATCCAATGAGCATTAGCCCAATAGGACGTCCTGGCATCCCCTCCAAACTTGGCCTGTAGAATATCATAATGTCTTTGAGCACTTGTTCGGGTAAAGGGGGTTTCATGCACATGTTTAAATAACTTGATGATTAGATGTGATTGCCATTGCTATGATCCCTGTGACTTATGAGCCCATGGAGGGCGTATTTGTTGATGTTGTAGGGCCACACCCGATGGACATGTACATATGGGGAGATGACTAGTTCGAACCTCCATATAGCTAAGAGCCCACCAGATGGATGTTGAGACCCCATCTAGGGGTAGAGATAGATCAGAGGATTGCATAGAGATAGAGGAGGACGCTTCACCAGGGGCAGCCTGGCATGCCTGGACCCAGGGGGGTTGTGTCCTTTTCACCATGATTTAGGCCTTGGAAGGCTCATGACGTCACCCAGGTCACCCATGACGTCACCTAGTGTTTTGGATGTTTTGGAGGCAGTTGTGTGTCAAGCGACACGTGTGGTAGGATCTTGAGGCCCAAAGAGGCCTATCATTTTGCTCTACAAGGCCAACGTTGCCCAAAAAGGGCCTGTCACCCTAAAAGGGAATGACGTCACTTTTACAACTTGTTTTAGGGTTTAATTATGACATTTAATGTAAAAATTGGATATTATGTGTAACAAGCCATGTCGACCTTTTTGAGCTAATTCTGGTCATTGTAACTGTATAAATAAGGGGAAAATCACTCTTATTTTTGGATCATCTTTCACTCACACTTGTGAGGACTGAAATTTGCGCCCTACTTAGGGTTTCTTGGTTGAAAATTTAGGCGCACTTGTTGAGGAAGGCTAAATTTGGATTATTTTGGCAAGTTTCTTGGTGGATTTGTTCAACTAGGGTTCTTCTTGATGAATTCTTGATGTATGTAAGTGATATTTCTGAAATTCTTCTTAATTGAATGGTTATAGTTTTATTTATCTTGCATTTACATTCAAGATTATGAAATTGCTTGATTAAACCCTAGGAAGACTAGCACATGTTATTGTCCTAGCTTCAAAATATTTTACCTACTAGATCTTGTCAAAATGCCATTTTTCTTGAAGCATTTGCTAGGGCCTTGCCATTGCAACACTCTAGTCTTACTTGCTTCATCTTAGCCGATTTTGCTTCATCACTTGATATAAGAGGGAAGAAATCTACTAAGGCCTAGGGTTACCTACACCTTAGTACCTAGTTTCCCCTAGGGTTTGATAATTGGAGCCTTGGGTTACCAACACTCCAATATATCAATCTCTCTTGTCTTTAACTCTTCTATTATCATTACTTTCCTCCAACATTTGCTGCCACATCGTTGACTCCATTTGCCCTAAAGCACTAATCCAAGTCCTCTTTTGAGTAATTGATCAAAACAACCATCAAAACCTATTCTTTGAGCATCCTACTAACCTTTTTCTAACCCTAGAACAACCTAATATACTAACACTGTTGTTGTTGTTACTAAAGTAAGCTACAATCATTAGTTGCAACATTAAAAGCTTCTAAAAGCAGTTGAAAAGGCTGATTTAATCATTGTCTTGTTTGCTTCCAACAAATGCTAGTATTATGATTTCAATGGTTAATGATTCTTAGTCATTTTTGAAGCTATTGCAAGGCATTTGATGTGAAGTATCGCCTTATAAATACTACTGTTATAATTTTCTGTTTACTTCATTATTGTCAGCCAATTGTTTTTATTGAGAAAGTCTATGGTTTTATGAAATGCTAACCGGCAAGTGTACTTGCAAATATACATAGTTTCTTGTTGCTTTGTTTTGGGCAGGTACACTTTGACATATTATCTCTTCATTCGTTATAAAACCAAACTTTCTGATCGGTTGTGACTTGTGAGAGGGGATCTTTATCTAGCCACTTTGACTTTGCCTTCTCAAACCCCCAGGTCACCGGGGACGTCTCCCCTAGGCCTACCACCCTAAATAGAAAGAGACATCCTATTAAGGTGACAATGATAGGATAGTCTCCCATTACGCCAATTTGATCTCCTTTAACCTTTTCTTCTATCAAAGTATAAATTGCGTGATAACATTTTGGCGCCACTGTCGGGGAACACAGAGTCAATATTCCTCAATGACACTTTTTCGGTAAGCTTTACCTTCAAAACCTTTATTTCACAAAGCTTACTTGGTGACTTCACTGAGGGTGATCCCCTCTTTTCCTTTTGATGATCCCTAGAAGGATTATCTGGCGACTCCACTATTGACAAAGCCGACCATGACTTCTCAATGGGACCAGAGTAATTTTAAACCTTTAGACATGAGTAAAATTCTGGGTTACCCACGACGAATGCCTCCGAGATATGAAAAATGGCTTTCAAGATTCACTGGTAGTAATGAAGAAAACGTTGATGATCATATGAGTAACGTTTGGGCCTTCTTTCAACTCCATCCTATTAGTGATGATGCTGAAGATCTGGCCATGAATCTTTTCTCTGCCACTCTTCATGATAATGCTCAGAGATGGTATAATAACCTCCCTAACGCTAGTATTGCATCTATGGATAAATTAGAGGAAGTGTTCATGCAAAGATGGAGTGCTAATAGGAAGCCCAACATATTGCTAATGATACTTAATTGCCTCACAAAGGATGAGAATGAAACTGTCCGAGAATCCCATGATAAATTTGAGAGGATAGTACAATAGATCCCAGTGAGCCATCATCCTTCAAGTAGTTTCCTTACCTTTCTCTACACCAAGGCATTCTCTGGATGATCAAAATTTTTGCTCGATATGAGGGAGCCAAGGACAATCCAAGAAGCTTTTGACATAGCCACACAAGTAGAAGCTAAAATCCCCTCATCCAAAGAAGAACAATCCTTTGTTCCAGAAGTCAAGGCTTGTGAGCCCAAAGGAGTATCCTCCCTTGAAACATCTATTGAAGAAACTCTAGAAGATTCAGAACAAGACACCAATCAACAAGAGGTTGATGAAAGTGGTCCTAATGAGGTTTCCCAATCCCATGAGGAGGAACATGGGATTTCTCATTCTTCTTCCAAGGAGGATGAAGATGTGGTTGAAGAGAAAGAACCTGCAAATCTCCAAAACAATGATGAAGTGTTGATGTGTCCTCATCCCTCTGATGAAGCCATCCAGAGGTCCATTTTTCCTTCACAAGAAGAAGAGGATGAGGTTAGTCACTTTCCTTTTTCAGGATTTTGATAATACCTTGTTCTATGATTCAGAGAGTGAAGTAGAAATGGAATCCTCGGGCAAGGTAGATCCTCCTTGTTGTACAATTGAAGATGTAGAAGCAAGTCTTCTATTTGATGAAGTCATCCAAATACTTGAAGCTCCTGCAGAAGAAGAAGTAAACAATGTGAGTTGTTTCCCTTCCCAAAATTTTAATGATTCTTTATCTTATGATGAGGAGAGTGAAGAAGTATTGGATGTTTTAACCCCTTCATGTTATAATGAAGATAATGACTTTGTTGATAATATTGATGAATTCATACATGTCGGGAAGCGTAAATGGGATGTGATTGGATATGATGGAGATCCCATTTATGACATTGAGGGTTGTTTTCAAAAGTTGCCTTTACCTTTATCACATGAAGTTACTAATAAACTTGATATTTAGCAACAAGGACATGATATGGTTACAAACCTATTTCAAACACCCAAGGATGACCTCATGCTATATTCTCCTCATGACTTTCGGTCATACCTTGAGGATATTGATGATTATTCCTCTGAGCACTTGGATTTATTCCATGAAGAAGGTTATCAACCACCGCTGTGCTCAGATCTTGATAGGAGTAAGGACATCATTTGCTTGAAGAAGGATCCTTGTGATAATGTTCTCCAGCCACCTTCAATTACTTTATCTTGCTGTGTCATTAAAGGTGTAGTTGGGAAGTATGCCTTTTGTATTAAGTTCCCTCTGAGGCAAACCCTAGAGTTCAAGGGTAGGTTGAATACATCAAGAAGAAGTCTGTCATCTCAGTCTTTCAACCTTCCCTTAAGAGTTTGTCGGTCATCCTTTCGGTTCTTGCTAATCCCTTCCCAGGCCTCAAGTTGTGAAGACGTCCAAGGTAGCCAACATTCAAACTCCTTGAGTCGGTCTTTTGAACCTTTGACTTTTCTCGATCCTTTTTTGGGATGGATTGAGCACTTTCCTGAGAGTATGACTTGGCACCACTTTTTCCCTCCCACCCGCCTCTATGAGCTAGACCTTACAATTTCCAATGATACAATGCATTTTCTAACTCATGTTATTTTTGTGCTTAACTTATCACTGCTTTGGTTTATGATGAAGCACATAGGCAGGTATGGGGAGACATTGCTAGGATGGTTTCACTGGCTATTTGACTACACCTAACATTCAACCAACAGGTAAGTAGAGGTAAGTAGGTAGGCATTTGCATTCATTGTATATACCATTTGCATTTCATGCTAGAATAGTTTGTATTTCCATTTGTATATATGCTTGCTTTCATTTTCTGTATTATATGTATATGAGATGGGGGTGATATCACCACCCCAAATGATTACTAATAGTTTCATGTTGAGATCAAGCAGGTCACAGGTTATGCCAGACATGCTGAGGTTCTCATGCACTCTACGGTGAGCACGGTGAGCACGTGTCCCTGAGTTGGAGCCAGATGTTATCCCCTAGCCTAGGGATAACTAAGGATATTATGTCTCGAGGCCCACAGGTCCTAGACATGGAGTACCGAGAGCCAAATCGATTTTAGTATGGCCCTGGAGGGCCCATCCTTTCCTTCTTCAGCACCTCTACTTTGTCAGTGACAACAACATCCATCACATCGGCCTGGTCCTACATCATAAATGGATCTTTCTCCACGAGGTAATGAGTCTGAGTATCATGGTATGTGTCACTCTGATTCTCAAAACAATTTGAATATGTGCATTTAATTCCTTTTGCTTCTAACTTGTGCTTGGACCTTATGCCTTTCCACTTGACCACACCTAGGGGAATGACATGATGCCCTTGTAAGTTGGTTCCATAAAGTTTGAGTTGCCACTGGGGGGATTCATGAAAGACCATCGTCCGTTCCCACCATATTTACCACTTTTCATCTTTTTCCCGCTCATCCATCCCATTACACTAGTCCGGGCATTGGGTTGGCCAGATATCTAAGGGTTGTACCTTACCTTGTGGGAAGAAGGGGCTAAAGGCCCAGATGGTAAAAGTAGTTGGCAAAAGATAAGAGCCAAAAGAATGAAACCTTGAGATGCTTCGTGTTAGGATATTTAGACACTTAGGAGTTAGTTAAGATCTACTTGGTCTAATATGTCGTTAGGTAAAAATGTGTTTCTTTAGTATGCATTAGTATGCATTTGTAGTTAGGAAATCCGACGGTCACGATATGTTCCCGACATAG